>CAUYSK010046127.1:0-21910 GCA_963575035.1 Avahi laniger
CTCTGCTGCCCCCAGAGCTGGTGGATCCAGGGATCTGCCCCACCAGGGAGGGAGAGGCCCCTTGCCAGAGTTGCAGATCACGGGAAGGCCCCATGGCCAGCAGATGGGACAGATGGAGGTCTGGCTTCAGCAGGGCCTGCTCCATCTCAAATAGCATGATGACGTCCCAGTTGGTCCTCAGCAGGGTTCCAGGAGGCCATGTCCCACCCACTCAGATCCTGTCTCCTTAATTCCTGTTTCGTAGCAACCCGGAGCTCTCGCAAGCCCAGGAAAGTCAACCTAGACAGGCAGGTCCCACAGAGAGGGCCATATCCCTTGAAAGGATAATAATAAATAACTAGCACAGCTTCTGCATGCTGCACATTGATTAACTCACTAATCCTCTTATCAGTACTACAATGAGATACTATTGTTATTATTCCCACTTTTCAGATTAGGACACTGAGGCACAGAGAGGCTAAATAACCTGCTGAAGGATTCCCAGCCAGTGGATGACAGAGTGAGAGCTCAAACCCAGCCAGCCTGGTGTCACAGTAGGTGCTCTAGTGGCCACCGGTGCCCAGAGTCTGGCAGAAGGCAGAGATCCAACCTTGGCACCCTTTGCCCCCATTAGGCCAGGCTGAGTGGCAAAGGGGCAGATCCTGGACAGAGCATTCCCCTGGGAGGAGCCAGTCCTGGAGAGCCTGTTGGGTCTTGAGGCCAGATGCTGAGGTTTCCCCTGCTCTGTGAATGCTGAGGGAATGAGGGACAGGGAGAGGACAGTGGACACAGGACATTGACTCGGGTTTGGGGGGGACCCCAAAGATTATGAAGCTGACCCAAAAAGCACCTGCCATGCGCGAAGCACTGTTCCCAGCATGCACCCACTGTAATTCACAAAGTCTCGCAGCAGCCCTGCAGGGTAGGAATTACTATCTTCGTTGAACTGAACTAAGATGAAAACTCAGAAAGGTTAAGTAACTTGTCTAAGGGCACACAGCTAATAAGGAACACAGCCAGAATCCAAACCAGGTCTATCTGGTTTCAAAGCTTGGTCCACACCACTGTGGTGCCAGAGATGGGTGGGAGTTGGGGAGATGGAGGCAGAGTGGGAAGGAAGGTAAGAACTCAGATGACATACCTAGGAGAGAACTGATGGCGCTTCTACAGCTCGGTAGAGCTGGGCACACCAGGAAGTCACACTCAGAATGGAGGGTGCCAGGTCAGACTGGCTCATGGCCAGATGGGGATTCTTAAGAGAGGTAGAGACTCGTCCCGTGGGAGGGTGGAGGGCCAGGGGCCACAGGGATTGACCTCCTCAACTCCCTAGCTATCGCTTCCAGCTTCCTATGGGGCGATGAGGAGTTGGACCCTGTTGCTTACCGGAGGAAACCGTACCCCACAGACCAGGGGAGCAGCTGAAGCCCCGTTCCATGCCCACATCAACCCAGGTTTTCCAACCCCCGGGGGTTTCACCATTGCTTCAGTACCCCTCACTCCCCATGTCCCTTGGGTCCCACGCCCATAGGTCTCCATGTCCCACAGGGTCACCACTCCCTGTGTCTCGGGTGCCCATGTCCCGTGGCCCGTCCTGGGAGCGGAAGGGTTACGGTTTCTGCTGCTGAGTGGAGGCTGCTGTTCCCCAGCGTTAAGCAGCTTTAGTGTCTCCTACCCCAGCCCTGATTTAAAATTCATAAATGCTAATCCTTCATAATTTACGGTTTAAAAGCAGCCCCACTCACAGGCCCCGTGGCTACAGCTCTGTCAGAGTAATTATGCCGCCAAGCTGAAATTGGACTACTAACTGAGATATTAAACAGGGGGGGAAATCCTCGTGCTGGCAGCCGA
This sequence comes from Avahi laniger, assembly GCA_963575035.1. Lineage (NCBI taxonomy): Eukaryota > Metazoa > Chordata > Mammalia > Primates > Indriidae > Avahi > Avahi laniger. The sequence continues at coordinate 1,828 of CAUYSK010046127.1, forward strand.
CCCAATTATTCCAAATAAGCAAACAGATTAGTGAGTAATTTTCCAGTTAAATTTGGTGATTGGTGCCAGAATTGTATGTTAAATATTCAGAAGTAAATAGATTAAAGATGAAATGTGCCCCCCTCCCTTTTTCTGGGCTTAATTTACTGTGTATATTAAAACTTTTTCATGAGGAGAAAAAAAGTAAAAAATGATAATTAAAAAATCCAAATAAACCCCTCTGGGCCTTCTGGTGCAGCTTTGCAGAGGCCAGAGCCGGGCCCTGCAGCCTCCTTGACTTCCTAGGTCTCCCGGGCAGGGCCAGCCCCTCCCCTGGACTCACACCCCAGCCCTTCCTGGAGAAGGGAGGGGGATGCAGCATTTGGACATCTGGGTGGGCTGGGGACCTCCGGCCCTGTGCACTGGGGTTGTATTCCTTTACAAAGGCAAATCCCAAATCTATTAGTCCTAAAGTCGGACAGAGCTGAGAAAACCCAGGCAGAGGTGGAGGAGGGAGAGGCGATTCATGGGCACTCAGGGCCCCAGGGGTGCTGGGCGCCTCCAGGCACAGAGCACCATCTGTTCTTACATCCCAGTGCCCAGGGCTGGGTCCCAGGCCACCAGGCACCACCATGCCTTCCTGGCCAGGCTGTAGCCACTGGTCTGCTCTCTTGGGAGTGGGGGAGCTGAGCTGTGGTTGCCCAGCTCAGCTTCCAGAGCACCTTGCTGTCCTTGGCACACACACCTGGCCGGGCCTTGCCACCACTTACCCTCCTGCATTCCTTCCCACCTGCCCCCTAGATTCTCTGCAGCGGCTCAGCTGTGCATCCAACAGGGCGAGGCCTGTGAGTCACTTGCCTCTTAAGGAAATGTAGAAACAGAGGTCCAGAGGGGCCACTGGCTTGTCCCAATTCAAGGACAGAAATGAATCTAGAACAGGGCTCCACTGGCTGCTCAGCCTGTGCTCTCTCTGTCGCCCCCTAGAGGACCCGAGCTTCTGGCACAGGCTCAGCCCGGGCAAGTGCACAGAGCAGTACAGGAGCAGGTGCAGAAGAGCAGGGAAGGAAGCCCTGTGCCAGGCCAGCAGTGAGCAGAGAGGATGGGGGCAGGGGGGACACAAGGGCCCCGCCTAGAAAGAAGGTGCCATGGGGGAGGTGTCCGCAGGTGGGGAGGGGCAGGGAAGGCTGATAGGCTCTGGGAAGGAGGACAGAGTCAGGGCCAGCCTCCTGTCCAGTTCCTGCCCCTCAGCCTCCCAATCCCAGGCCTGGCACCAACCTTAGGCATAGCTTCCTCCAGGGAAGACCCTCTTTCTCCTTTTGTCTCAGGGATCCCCTTCCTGTAGGTTCTGAATCCCAAAGCACTGAGAAAGGGGCTAGAAGGAGAGATGGGGAATGCAAGGAAATACCACCCTCTCCAGAGCCCCACCTCCTGTCTGCCAGAGGGATCCCCACGGCTCCAGTCAAGCTGGGACGACTCCTCATCCTCTTGGAGATGAAGAGAGCCCGCTTTTTTCCCCTTTAGCCTCTGAGGGGCATGCCCGAGGGGTGGGGAGTGGCTCTAACTACCTCTCCCCAACATGGACACACTGTGCCCATAATTACAGGCAAGCCTGGCCCATGCCACCTGGATGGCGCCCACGTAAACACAGGACATGCAGGCAGGCCTCTGAGCCCACAGTCCAGTCAGGGAAGATGGTGTGGGGAGACAGAAAGGGCATGTTTTGCCCTGTCATTGAGACCTGCCCGGCTCAGCCTTCTCTGACCCATCAGGCTACTGGTTCTCAAACAGAGCATATGAGAACCCCCTGAGACTCTTTCACAAAATACAACCCCCCAACACACATGGAGTCCCCTAAGGGTTACTAACCAACCTACCCAATGAAGATTGCTGCTTCTGGACCAATGATTTGCAGTTTTTTAAACGTAGCCAAATCCTTTCTTCAAACAAAATTTTTTGTATATGCCCATTATGCAGAGCAGATAACAACAGGGGGTACATTAAAGATCCTAATTTGTCATTCCTTCCCCTCCCCTCACACCCTGACTCATCTCTGGGGGAACCCCTAGAATTCCACCAGAGACCAGCCACTCGGGCAGCAGGAAGCTGAGCCTCTAGTTTGTGGTTCCCAGGTTTGGTCCTCTGGAGGAACCCCCTTTACCAGTGGGTCCAGCCAGCTGAGTGTGCAGTTATGCCCCAGAGTGGTCAGGGAGTCGAGGCAGAACCAGGCCCACCAGGTGCCGCTGAGGACCCCACCCTACGGCTGGGGGAGGGGTGCTGGGCCAGCCAGCGGTTAGCTGTGGCTCACTCTCTTAGAAAGTTTACAGCAACTTCTCTGAGAGTTCCCGAGAAAGAGTGTCCCATTAGGATTAGAGAGTTGAGTGGGCCCTAGCCTGAGGTCCCTGCCCTGTTGGTGACCTCTTCTGCAAGTGGAGGCCTTCCCTGCCTCTTTCTGGGGCCACGGCAACAAAGTCCTTCCCTTTCAGGCCTTCGGGGAGATGGGAAGAGGGGCTGAATCATTGTCTTCACATCCTGGGTGCCCAGGGGACCCAAGGTGTGCAGAATCTCAGGGTTTTTTATTCCTTCTTTCCCCAGGCCAAAAAAGAAAAAACCCTCCAAAATAACAAAACACCGCAAAAAACATTTATTAAGCACCTACCGTATGTGGCCAGCATGAGGAAATGACAGTGTTACTGGTTGGCCCTGCCATTGCTGGATGCTCCCCACATGCCTGAGAACCTCTTCTGACTGCGGTGAAAGTTCCCACTTTCTTCCACAAGTGCCTGGCCCCACTGGGTCCTGGCATGTCGCCACCCCTCGTGGTGAACAGAGCCAGGTAGCAGCCAGTCCCCTCCATTTCACCTTCTCACTGATCTGCTCTGCGTTTGGTAGGAACATAACTCAGCATGGAAAGCTACAGCCTAATCACTTCACTAACCTCCAGTAGCTGTTGTTGGCGTTCTTTAACTGATTCCCACTTCAGACTTTCCAAAGGGACCAAACTTTGTTTTCTATGAGTATTAAAAAAATAGCAAACGGATGCATCAGAATACAGTTGTTGGACAGAGTTAGCAAGTGCTTACTGGACCAGCTGCAGTGATTCTGGGGCTGCTGATGGATTTCTCTGCACAGAGGCCCCAGCCCTTTGCTATACAATTAAGGTGGGGGCCAAGGCTTCTGTAGGTGGGTGGGGAGAGTCTGCACCAACATAGGGCAGGCTTTTTGTGCCAAGCCCCTTACTAGACCTCTTGGGGATAAGTTCCCCTACAACGGGAAACTCTTGCCACATGGGTAGTTTTGGTTGTCAGACAACCCACTCTGCTGGAACACATGGAGGAACACACAAACACACACATCATACATGCATATGTATATGCATATGGATGCATACAGAAACACAAGAGCAAACATACACACACACACATCTGCATGAACGTACCAGGCAATCCCCTAGGCCTTTCCAAACACTTGGCCCATGGGAATCGGGGCTCCAGGCGGTGGTGTGCTACTAAACCGACTCTCTAGGGGGAAAATGGGCCCTGATTTATAGTGTTTGCCAATTCCCTTGATATAAATATTCCCACCATGGCAGATTTTAAGCTACTAAGAGTTTAATAACTGACTTACAAAATTCCTAAATATTTACCAATTGGCTGTTGCTGACTCCAGCAAACCATGGTCTTCAGGCACCTGGGTCTTCCTGTCCTGGGCCTGGTTGCTGTAGGAGTGACTGGGCCAATGTGGTCTGGGGAGATGGGAGAGCAAGGCAGGGGCTTGGCTGGTGCAGGCCAAACCTGGTTGGGAGGGAAGCACGTAAGAGGCATAAGGGGCCCATGAGCCCTGAGAGGCTTCAAGGGGCCCAGGTGGGCTCAGCCAGGAGGAGCCATAGACAGGTGGATTGTGGTGCTGGGCTGATGAATGACATGACCACAGCCACCCCAAGAGGCCATGAGTTCCCCGTGCCTGGAGGTTGGAAGCAGGGCCAGAGGCCAACTCGGCCAGATCCACCTTCTCTTACTCCCGCCGCAGGAGGCTGCACTCAGGCCTTTTGCCCCCAAATCATACCACAGAGTAATGAAGGGCTTGGGTTTTTCTTGTTCCACTCTCTGGATCTAGGAAACCCAGTTCCCAGTGGTGGACACCAGGCTGCATCGCCTGGTCTCATGTGACACGAGGGACTACTCGATACTTGCAATGGGCCTGACTGAGAGCCAGGCCTCTGGCTCTGGCTTCTGCTCATGCCCTTCGTTGGCCCAGTGGGGCAGTGGGCATCCTCGGGCTGCAGCAGCCTGGCTCTGACTGTCCTGATTTCCCTGAAGGGCCAGGCTCCCCAGAGGTGACCCTCCCAGCATGATTCCAGGGACCTGACCTTCCATTGCCTCAGAAGGCAAGTTCTCAGCTGAGACGCTCACAAAAACATGGATGTGTCTGTGATGATGAGTACCGGAGTGTGTGTGTGTATGAAGAAAAAATAATTTTTAAAAATAGAAAAATAACTATCATCTTATTGAGCACTTAATAAACAAGGCAGAATAGCGCAATGGTTATGAATACAGACCTTGAAGCTAGACTACCTGGGGTCATAAACCTCCTTCTTTCACTTACCAGCTGTATGCTTTGGGGCAAGTTCTTGCTGTCTCTGAGCCTCAGTTTCTTCATCTGTAAAATGGACATAAGAATAGGACCTACCTTACAGTTATGATGAGAACTAAACAAGTGGATATATAAGTAAAGCACTGAAAATGGTACCCGCACAAATTAAGTACAACATAAGCATCAGCTGCTGCTGTTGTTATAATTACCTAGTACAATAGCACCATACTAAGCAAATTCTGGGGCTTCTTTAATTTAATCCTTACAACAATACCATGAAGTTGGAGCTACTACTATCCCCCTTTTACAGATGAGGAGTCTGGAGTTCAGAGAGGTTAAGTAACTTGCCCAAGGTCCCATAGGGGTAAGGAGCAGAGCCAAATCTCCAATGCAATTCCTGGAGGCACTGGGTGGAGGTCCTAATAGCAACCTAAGCTACAAGTAGGGCACAAAAGTCTTTTTCGATGAGCAAATCCACAGAAACTGAGCCCACAGGGACACCCCTGAAATATGCAGTGCGTAGCAACGCTGCAGTTATCTCTTCCTTCCTCCCTGGCCGCCACACAGCAAAGGAGAAGCCGGAACACACGGTGGGACAGCCAGGAAAGGGCCTGCCTGGGCTGTACCGCACATGCCTCATCTGTCACCCTGCACAAACCAGAAAGCCCTTTGCTGCCTGATCACCCAGGCAGGGGGATGTTTGGGAGTGGAACCTGCCTCTGCCGGCAGGGACACCACGTGGCTCAGACCGGAACATCCGTGGCTGGCTCTGATCTTAATTCAAGATGTTTCTTTCTTCAGCCATTGCTCAAGGCTCAATCCTCAACCCCCACCCCACCCTCTGACCCCACCTTGACCTCACCCAGCTCTGACTTTATCCTGCTGTGATAGTGGCCGGGACCCTGGCATGGCACCTGCTGCAGGAGCGTTTTTGGTGCAGGCCTTCCTTTGAGGTGACCTGTGCTTCAGGGGATAGTGAAGGACGTGGCCCGGCCCCACTCACATGTTCTTTCCCAGCTCTGCACATGGTCGGGTCTTCCTCAGCTGCCTTCAGTTGTTTGGGAAAAGAGGCAGGATATAAATTAAAATCAATAGGCAACTGTGGACGTTCACGTCTCCTCCGTCATTACCAAAAAAAACACTTTTTAGGCTTCCTTTTCCCCTGGCTGCCCCACAACACACCACGAACCCCCTTCCCTGCCTGTCAGGTCTCTGCAGGCTGCACGGCTGCCCTTGCGCCCGAGTCCTTTCCCTCTCGCCTTCCCTGAGCCCCGGTCTTCCGCTCTCCTTCCTGCCTCTCTGCTCCTCTCTCTCCTCTTCCTCCACTGGCATGTTCCAGGAGGCTCTGATGCAGGCCTTGCCCTCTCAGGGAACTCGCCTCCCACAGTCTAGTCACACGGTTGAACTGTGCCCTGGGCCCCACGTCTCTGTCTCCAGCACTGCGCTGTCTCCTGGGCGCCACGCCCTCACGGCAACAGATGCCTGCCACATTCACTCGGAGGACCCATGTTCAAAACACAGCCCATCACTTTCCTCCCACCTGCCCGCTGTCCCTGGCCCGAACTGCCCGCCCTCCTCTATTCAGCATCCTGGCTAATGGCATTGCCATCGCACGGCTGTCTGCCAGGCCCTCCGCCTCTCTCTTTTTCCCTTCGGTCTAGTCGGCAGCCATCAGACCTGTTAATTCTACCTCCTCAGCCTGCTCGGGAACCTGGTTCCCCTCTCCACACCATCACCGCCTGGGCCGCCACCCCCCATGCTCATCCAGAAGGCTGGACTGGAGCATGTCCTGTCGGGTTTTGCTGTCTCTCCTCCACACCCTCCCCAATCCAGAGCAAGATTTCTGAGGCAGAAATCAAATCGTGTCTTCGAACTGTGTGGAACCTTCGATGATCTCCCATTGCCTGCAGAATAAAGTGAAGAATCCTTCCCAGGACAGCCCAGGCTCTTCACAAAGGGGCCCCTGCCTGCGATTTCTTCTTTCTCTGCCACCCCTACCTGTGTAGCCCTGCCCCGTCACCCTACTCTGCAATTCCCACCCTGCCCCCAGCAGGCCACTGCTTCATGCCTCCATCGCTTTGTGGCCGGATGCTAGGTCCCAAGTGTTGGCTTTACATAGCACCAGAGATGGGGCTGGGGAGGGCACAGGGCCTCCACCCATTCATTCACCGAGCCGTCATTTTCTGAGCCTGTTTCGTCCCGAGCTCTGTGCTAGGCACCGGGGACACACTGGTGAAAATCCAAGGAGCTCACTGTCCCCTGGGGGAGACAGAGGAGAACAGGAAAATACGGAATAAAGAGGGGCTGCTGAGGACATCAAATCCGAGTGCGATGGAATCCTGAGTCGCTTAGATATGGGTGTGGCGTGCAGCGGAGAGGGCGGAGTGGATCAGGGGAGTCTAGAACTTCCGCAGTGACCCGGGTGAGAAGCCGTGGGGCCTGGGATAAGCCGAGGCGATGGAAATGAGGGATGTTCAGAAGGTGGAGTGGGAGCACTGGGCGGCTAGTTGGCTGCGGTGTGAGCGGGGTCCGGCACGACTCCAGGCAAGGGAGGGGAAGGTGGTACCATCCACTAAGTGAAAACCAAGGGTGTGGGAACAGACGAGAGCCTCAGCCCTGTCCTGGGCCCTTGGTTCCTGTTGTTTTAGTCAATAACCCTGAGCACAGGCTGAGGAGACAACTACATCTCCATTTCACAGATGGGAATACCTGGCTCTAGAAAGTTAAATGATTTGCCTGGGCTCACATAACTGGGAAGTGAGAGAGCCAGGATGCCAGTCCGGGCCTGGCTGACTCCAAAGACCCGCCCCCCCCTCTGAATGGCTGCATTACATCTCCTCCCCAGGTGGTAGCCCCACTGGGGGGGTGCGGTTCTGCAGGGCTACTCACTGGCATTTCCACCTCCATTCTCTGCTCTCTGCTCCTGGGTGGAGCTTGCCCCCCTCCCACATGGCTCTGGGTTCCTGTAGGGGAAACTCAAGTGCTGGGGGCTCACCTGGGTGCCTGGTGGCAGCCAGTGACTGGCAAGGGTAGGGACACAGAACTGGAGTAGCAGTGGCCTGTGGGCAGTGATCTGACTTCTGCTCGCACATATCAGAGGCAAGAGCTCTGCCACTGAGGACTTTTCTGCGCCCTGCCTCCCGCAGTCAGCTCTCTTCCGCTCTCTGAGCCGGGCCCCTGGCGCAGCGGGCAAGGCACTTCCCTGAATTTGCTGAGGCTGGGCTGGGAGAGCTGGCCCTGTGGAGTGGACGAGCAAGGCAGGCAGGGGGCGCCAGAGGCCCGGTGGGCCGCCAGGGTGCGTGTACCGCCTGTGAGGCTGTACCTGGTGAGCTCCCCTGAGCAGCCAAGCACTGGAAACTCAACACCATTTTCTACTTTCAGTGCCTTGCAACTCTCTTTATTATGTCTCGTGCTTCCTCTGTGCCGCTGGGACTGAGCCAGTTCTCTGACCGTCGTCCCATCCCTAATCTCTGCGCTGGCTGATACACCAGGTTAACACACGGCTCTAGGACCTGTGGTCTGTGTCTCACTGCCTCGGAAGCCCGGGGTGGCTGGGGGCGGTGGAGCCCACTGCGTGCCTGTCATCTCACCCATGGACACACCCGTCCCCACCTCTCCTTACATGGACACACACTCAACCCTCTGGGGATGAGTTTTTCCAGTTACCCACGTTTTCCGGATAGTGGAATGTGTGGCCATGTAGGCACCAGTCGTTTATCATTTTAACCCTTTGGATAAAGACCTTCCCCAAATGTTTTCAAATCTCCCTTGACATCAAAAAGAAATCTACACCTTTATTTCTTTTTATTAAAATAATAAGTTGCATTATACAAAGTTTGGCAACTGTAGGCCATTATAAGGAAAAATCATTTCATTCAGGAGTCATTAATGAAGAGGAAAATGTACACAGGTGTGCGTGAATGTAGCGTCCGTAAGGATTTGCATGTACGCACTAAGAGGAAGTATGTGTTGATCTCAGCTCAAACGTCACCTCCTCAAAGAAGGATGGTGATCTTGTGACACTAATTAATTTCTGTTTTGTATCCCATACTATTTTATTCATAGCAGTTATCCCTCTCTGAAATTATCTATCTTCTTTGTTTTCTGTCTCCCAGGGCTGTGATGTTGCACAATTTCAGGAAGTACTGTTCACATTTTAGTCATGCATGGTGCACCCCTCTCCTAGAGTTGTGCAGTGTGCAACCTGTGTGACCATACATAGCAGCTCTACTGCCTTCTTTCATTAAAGTGTAAACTCCATAAGAACTGGTAACTGTGATCCACAGTGCCCAGAACAGTGCCTAGTATATAGCAGGTGCCTAACATATATAGTATTTGTTGAATGAATTAATAAATGCGCTTCTGCCTAAGGATATAGCTTCTCATAGCTTCTGTCTAGACCCTCTCCTAGCTCTAACTCAGCTGAGAATCAGGAAGGAAACAAAGGGCTCTGAATAAAATGCATGTCCCAAATCTTACTTTGAGGAGAGTTCCCATGCTCTCAGCCTGAGCCTATTTCATTGTCTTTCACAAAAAATTCATCAAGTTTGGTTTTCTAGTCTTCCTGCTTTAAAGCCGATTTCTGGATCTCCAAGCTCCCTGAAGATTAAGAATATCATAAGGAAGTGAGGATGTTATGGACAGACACCCCAACAACTATAGCCTGACATTAAGAGAGGGGACAGAGACACCGTATGCATCCACCTACAGAGCTCAGAAAACGCGCTAGGGTATTCTGCAGCCACGATAGCCTCAAAGCGCACCAATATATTTCACCTTCAAACATAATGGTGACCTTGGCCATCATAAGAAGATTAAATCCTGTCTAGAGTGCTTGCCTTAAGAAGGCATAGAGGCCATGTGGTATTCATTTTTTATTCAGTTCCTCCAAGCTGCTCCCCACCTTGACTACTCTGCACCCTCTGGCCTATGGGCCCACACTGCACTATTTTGAAGACAAGAGAGGAACACACCTGTGTTGTACCAGTGATTTAGGATGATATGGAAAGCACTACTGTGGGCCTTGCTCTCTCCTCTCCCCTGCACCCTCCACGCCAGTCCTCCACCCTTTCCCACCCACCCTGGCTCCCTGGGGGGCGGGTTGGGGAGGTGGGGTGGTGGTGGTGGTAGATTCTGGTGCACCTAGAGCAGATCAGCCTTTACAACAATGATTAATTGACCCCAGCAGTTTAAGGATGCTTATTTGCACACAGTTATGAAGTGTCACAATATGTCTCAAATGCAAGCGGCTTCCATTAGAAGCAGAATGGCAGAGCGGGAAACGCGAGCAATATTTCCTTAAAAGTTCATCGTAGGCAATGGGGTAGTGTGCGAAGCTAAACAAATCCAGGCAATAATGGAAATGTAGCATGAAATTACTTCTGTAAACAACAACCATTCATTATTTGAACATTTTTCATAAGCGAGCAGGCAGGCAGAGGGGCAGGGGCGGTGGGTGGGAGGGGAGGGGGCTGCGGCGGGGCCTCTGCACCCACCAGAGTTTCCGGGCGGAGCTTTCCCGCGGCTCCCGGTGTCCATCTGTCTTCAGAAAAATGCCGAGGCCAGGCTGGGTTCTGCCCAGCGCCCGCCGTCAGGTTCCCTTTCTTCATTAAGCGGACCGGCGCAGGCAGAAGGAATGCATGATTTAAGGAGGAAAGGGAGACCCACTACTTAATGTTGATTTGGCGGAGTGTATAACCCCGGAGAGAAATGTAAATAGCAGCCTGCAATAACATGACAGCCCACTAATCATATTTACAAACGATATTAAATCTGTCCGCACGCAGGCCTGCCTGCGGATTGGCCCGGCCGTAATTGTCATTGTAACCAGCGCCGGCTTATGGGAGGATTTAACTGCAGTGATATAAGGTGAGTCGCGGGCTTATTATGACTTTATTATTACCCGGTTTATGTTTATTAAAACAATTTGTCATGCAGAGCAGGAATGGAGGGATGGGAGCATTAAATCGTGCCGTACTCAACCTGGAGAGATGACTCCGGGGATGAATGGCGGCAGGCCCCGAGCCTCTACTCGGTGGCCTCTGGAGCTGGGGGCCCGTCAGCACCGGCCACCCGGAGCCCTGGCCTGGCTGGGAAGGCCACTCCGCCAAAACCTCAGAGCCTGGCAACACTCAGCCGAGAGGCTTTTCTGTGGCTCTAACTGCCTTTCAAATAGAGTTGACTCAGGACAGCGATGGCAAGGACAAGGCTCCTAGTTATTGCGTGTGTTTGCAGGGTGGCCACGAGGGCCACAGCTGGGGCTCCCCTGCAGGCCAGGAAAGGAGCCAAGCCTTGGAAGTCTCCACCGAGACAGCCTGCAGACGCTCAGCACAAAAGGTCTTGGAAGAAGTTTAATAAAAGCTGTTTTATTTTCTCTGGGGGTCCTTATTGGTTATTATCAAATTTATTTCATCCCCAATCTTTGTTCTTTGGCAAGGCAGAGAAAAGGGAGGGTGGGGGGCCTGAGAGGAATAGGTCCACATGACTAGTAAATAATGCTCCCTTTCCCAGTCCAATTACCCAAGGCAGAGAGGCTTCAGGAGGTTGGAGGGCCTAGGTAGCAGCTCCTGATACAGCTGGGGCTGTAGCCCTGTGTGCAGACAATCAGAGGCTCTGGCACCTGTTCTTGCTACCAGTCCCAAGAAAGAACCCACATGCCTGGGATGGAAGGCCAGGAGTGCCAACCCAGGGGCATCAGAGTTGGGTCTGTCACAAAAACTCCAGAAATGTGACCCTTGGTCAGAGTGCCTTGGAAAGGGAAGAGCCAAACAGTGGCAAGGCCAGTCTTCATGGACCAGGTGTCTGCCTCTTGGCTAAAAATGTCTGCCTCCCTTCAGGCCCTCCACTAGCCCTTACGGTGCCTCTATATATTATAGTATATACAGTAATATATATACACACATATTAATATATACACACACACACAGTGCCTCTGTGTATATTAAAATTAGAAAAAGGTACCCTTCCCACAGGCAGGGGCAGACCATGAGCACCCATGGATTGGTGAGCAGAGCAAAGTCTGGATTCTATTCTTCATGTTCCTGCTTAGTCCTTGTGCAGTGAACAACCTGCACAACTGTACATGATGGCTCTAGCCCCCACCAGCAGCCTCATGGCCTGAAATATCATTATTTCAGAACTCATCATCTGCATAATGTCTCCAAAGCCATTAATATCCTGGGTAGTGAAAGTAGGGAGTCTCCAGAGGGAGCAATGGGGAGCAAAAAAGGATATTCCCATCATCATCATCCACCAGGATGCATTTCTCAGGTCTTGGGCCTCATGGTGGGTGACCCGAGGATGGGAAAGACAAACGGTGCAGGCTCGGTTCTAGTCCCTGAGCTGCGCTGCCTGTGGGATATGATGTTGGGTGTTCTTAGCAAGGGGTACTCTGGGACATGTGCCACCTTTCGGCCTCCACTCTCCAGGGGCGTGGGATACCCGACTCCCAGCTGTGTGCAGCACTAGGTGGCTGCCACAGGTGCAATATCTTTGGAGGGGTCACCACCTTCCTCTCCCTCTCACGGGTCCTGCCCTCCCTGCCCAGCCAAGAGGGCCTTCCTGGGGATCCTAAGTGTGGCCATTTGGGCCCTGGAAGTGACCTGCTCAGCCAGAGCTCAGCCTCCACTCTGGGCACCATCCTGGCAGGTTGGTTTCTGGCCTCTGCTCACACACCCCTATGGCGGGGAACTCCCTCCTTCCTGAGGTGCCTCTCTGGCTGTTGGGACCCTGTCTTGGGACAACTCTACCCGAGGACTCTGAAAATGAAGCTATCTCTGCATCCTCGGCTGTGCAGCTCCTCGAGGTGGGGCTGTGGGCCCCTCCCTGTCAGAATCCTGCCTCCTCGTGCCCTGGGGTCCCTGTTGGAGCGTGGCTCTCTGTGGACAGTGCCCCGGGCTTGTCCTCTCCCACGAGTGCAGCCCAGACAAAGGCAGAGTTGGGCCCCCAGCCCCAGGGCCTGGCTCTGGGACAGCTGTGGGGGACGCCAGCTAATTGTGGACCCAGCTCTCCAGGCCTGGGGACGCCTGTGGGCCTTGGGTTCCCTTTGTCTCACTTAAGAAAGGAGTCACCAAGCAGCGGTTCATAGGAGGAACAATAAGCCTTTATTGCGGCTGCCCTTCTCCACAAACGCTCAACCTGCTGGCCGGCGGGAGAGCCGTGCTGGCAAATTAAAAGTCTCTAAACTTTCTTTATGTCTCCTTGGACACTCGGCGGCTTTAACACTCAGCTGCCTGGCCTGGCTCGGAGACAAAGAGGCCAAGCTGGGGTTGGGGCCAAGGCCACAGGGCAGGGAGGACCTGCCTGAGTGGTGCCTTCTGGCCTGTGGATCCAGGGTGCAGCGGAGTGGGAGGGGGGTAGTTTTGGGGTCCCATAGGCTTGGAAAGGCCCCTTGGGGCAGTTGGCTGGGCAGGGGTGTGGGGCGCTGCTTCCTGACAGTCTCCGCGGCCTGCGCACAGCAGACACCTAATCCCTTCCAGCTGTCTCTGAGGTCCTCCCTTCAGGAAAGCCCAGCCTGAACCCAGGGCAAAGGAAGCCTCTTCTAGGCCTCCAGAGAGTCTTAGCTCCCACCTACCACACCCTCCAGCTGAATCCTGAGCCGGTGTACCCTTAGACGGGGCTGGTGGGTCAGATCTGTGTCTTGCCGCAGATGAGCACCCCCACCCCCCAGCTTCCACCAAAAACCTTGGCTCAGCCTCTGAGCTCTCTCTGTGGGCTGAGAGTCAGCAAGGCCAGGTAGAGAAAGTTGAGACTGGGACAGCCCCTATTAACACCCATTGTCCCCACATTATTAGCGACACCTCTTTTCACTCCCCAAAGTGCCAGGGTTTCCTCCTATGTGCCAGTCAGTGCTGGGCCATGTCATCCCTCCAGCAACGGCTGAGTCACAGGCACCGGGGGCAGCCCCTCTGCGCCAACAAATTCCATCCCTCGACCTCCACCATAAAAAAACCGCCAGGATTTGCAGAATAGAAATGACCTTTGTGGTTGTATATTGACTGGGAGGGGGCACAGAGGAACCTTCTGGAATGCTTGAAATCTAGACCTTGTTCCGGGTGATAGTTACATGAGTGTACACATATGTAACAAGCCATCAAGTTGCATGCTGTTGTATGTAGATTAAACATTATGGTGATAAAAAGCAAATAAACATAGGCTCTGCCCTTAAGTACATCAGTTCGAATCCTAACTCTACCACTTCCCAGCTGGGTGACTTCAGGCACATGGCCCAACATCTCTGAGGCTTCGTCTCTTCATCTACAGATGGGGAGAACATCTCTTACTTCTTCCCCACTAGCTGTAGCCCTCCAGGAGGACAGGAACCATACCTGACTCCCCTGTGTCCTCCCTGGCCCCTACTAAGGGGCTGGCTCAAATTACGGATAAAATAAGTCACCCCCAGGTGTTGGGGAGGGTGGTAAGTCAGAGGGTCCCCACAGCTCCCCTGAAAAACATCTTACCTTGTTTTGCCAGCATCCCAGTAATGACGTCCCTTTTGGCATCTCCCCACATCCTTCCAGCTGCTCTTCCTTAAGAGGCTTGGAGTTGCCTCTTTCTCCCTTGGAAAAGAGGGGACCAGAACTGGGGTGCTGAGGCTGAGGCAGGGCCAGGAGCCCTAGGAGGTGTTGGGCAGGGGGTTCTGACAAGAGAGGAGCCAGAGAGGGGTTTGCTTTCCTTGGTGGGGGAGGGGTGGGGTTGAAGAGCTGTGCTGCTAGAACAGGGGCACACTGGTGAGACCTTCACTGGGACTGGTTCTCTGGAAGAAATGAGGACTTGGGGTCTAGGCCAGGGCTGGGGGGAAGTTCTCTGGCACTGTGTACACCCAGACGTGGCCACTGCCCGCTGGAATAGCCTGTGTCTCTCGGGCCCCATCAGGCTGGATGTCCCGGGCTCCTCTTGGGGGAAGGGCCCCTTCCCTCCATCACTCTATCTGATCGTCCGCTAGGCTAGTTCTTGGCAATTTCTTGCTCTGTTTCTTTAATCCCTGATTTTCGTCAAGCGCAGAGGGAAGAGCAAAAAGCCAAAGGACTGAGATGGGGGCGGGGGGATATGGGGGAGGTGCGGGAAGAGATGAAGGAAGTGGCTCCGGTGTGAGGCACCCAGACTTGATCCGGGTGGGGACAGCAAGTGCCCTTGAGGGTCTGGATGGGAGCCGTGAGCCCAGGGCTGGGGCTGGGGTTGGGAGGACCGTGTGAGTGGTCTGTGTGCTAAGACTGCTGGGCTGCAGTCATCTCCACAGGCCAAGGACAGAGCTCAGGCTGAGCACCACTGAGGGCACAAGCCGAACCCCAGTCACCATCACCTCACCTCAGTTCAGCAAACCCCAGGCCCCACGTGAGACTCAGGCAAGACTCCAGGCCAGTGCTGAGGGTGCACAGGCCCCAGAATGGATCCTGCCCACTGGCTGCTCAGCAGGGGACAGAGGAGGCCAGGGAGGGCCATGTGGGCTCAGGGGAACCAGCAGCCCTGTGCCCACCCCCGTGGCTTGCTCTGCCTCCCTGCTCAGGCCTCAGACACCTTCCTGCTTCCGGGGAAGGGGCGGGAGGGGCTGTGGCACGAGGGCGAGCTCTGGAGAATGGAGCTTGTGCGGAGTCTGCAACTTCTTAGAGGAAAAACCTGTCGAGGAGCTCAAATCATGGCAGTAATTAGGCCACTTATTTTGCAAAAGTCCAGATTAAATGGAAAATTTGGTGCTAATGAAAATGTTCCATTTTCCCCTTTTATTAAATCTAGCTCTGTGCCTTCCAAGAGTTTGGGAATAGCCAGCCCCTGATGGCTTTCTCACAGCCAGTTCATATCCTCCGACTGTAGACTCGCTGAGACAGAACACACTCTCAGGGCTTTTGGTTACCGGCTCAATTGAAAAATGTCCTTCATAAGGCAGCGGCATTAACCCACCCCAGCCGCCCATGCCTCCAGCCCTCCCCTCACATCCACCAGCCTTCTCTGGCCTGTCACCATCGGCTGCGTGGCCTCCCAGGATCACAGGCCCACGGGGAGAGCCTGCCGTGCTCCCGGTAGAGCTGAGCTTCTGGTCTGCCCCTCCTGGAGCCCAGGAACATCTGAGCTCAGCTGCTTCTCAAAAGAGCCGTGGCCGCTTCGGGCTGCCCACCTCCTGACCACAGTCCCGGGAAGGCTGGGGCCCCACGATCCTGATTAGAACTGTACTCTGATCCCACCTGGGGGCCTCAGGCAACTCTATTTGCCTCTCTGGACTTTGGTTTCCTCATGTGTAAGTTGGGGATGCTGCTACCGTCTTCCGGGTAGAATGTCGTGCTGGTGGATGAGACGAGGCGTTGCAGAGCCCCTGACACACGGCAGGGGGCAGCACTTTGAAGCGTGGTCTCTGGGGGGGCTCTGGACATGGGTTCTGTCGCTCTAGCCTCTCTAGAATTTCCTCTGGAAGATTTGGCGGGGGCGGGAAGGGAGGAGTTAGAGGAGGAGAATGTCTTGGGACAGGCCCCCACGCTGGGGTGGGTGTCAGGAAGAATCAGCCTAACTTGGTCCCGGCCAGTAGGATGCCTGTGCTGGGGAGCCTGGCTAGCACGGACCGGAAGATCAGGGGTGTGTGGGGAAGGTCATCCCATAGAGACAAACAAAAACGAACAGACAGACAGACGCACACACACAGGCTCGGTCCCAGCCCTCTTCAATGAGGCTGTCAAGGCCTGAGCAATGGGGCCCCAGGGAGGCCTACAGCTTGAAGCAGAGGCCACACTTCATGCCTACATTTCAGTTCAACTTCCAGTTCATCCACCCATAAGGGTTTGCAAAGACCCTAGTGTGTATCTAGCACCAGGCTACACACGGGAGAGAAGCGAAGCTACAGCCGTTGTAGAACGATTGGCCCATCAAACCTGGGTTCCCCACCCCTGACACCCAGATGAGAAATGTGAAGGTTGCTTAATCCTCCCTTGTCTGCGTCTTCCCACCCTTTCTTACCCTATGCTATGGTTTCTACCTCTTAGTTTCCGACCTGATCATTCCCTGTCCTTGCCCCACCGTCTTCCTTGTCCTCTACCCCACTTCAGTCCCCTCCCCAGGATTATCATAGCAGTGTCAGCACTCCAGACCCCCTCCCACGGGTCCCAGAGGATCCTTCTAAAATGAGTATTTGAACCCCTCTCTCTCTGCTCCAATCCCCTGGCCACCGTGTAGCTCCTGTTATGTTCAGGATGAGATACAACTTGGTTGTTCATGTGTTCTGCATGTCTGTACCCTTCAGCCCGCTTCTGGCCATGTCTCCTTTCGCCAGACCCCTCCAGTCACACCAAACAGCTTGTGCATCTCAAACACAAAGTGGTCTCTCAGACTCCAGGTGGACTCCAGTTGTTTTGGCTTCCTCGGGTTTCTCCTCACTTCTGGGAACAGAATCCTTCTCTCATGTGAGGAACCAGTTCTATGTGGTTTGAATGAAAAGGGGCAAGTGATCTAGTCTGTGATCTAAGTCTATGATCTAGGACAATAAGAACACCCCATTCTTCTAGTCACAGTGATAAATACAGGAATGTGAACATGGCCCAAACATGGCCTATTAGAATCTTCTCTGGGAACTTTGGCTGGAGCTTATGAAAGAGACCACCACCCACTCATTATGATAAGCTGTCAGGAAGTGAGTCTAGGACTTCTGAGGACCATCTGATTCACTATGTAGAGAAAGCTTATCTGAGAAATGTAAAGAGAGAGATAGAACCTGACAATTGATTAAGCTACTGGATCCAGCCATTCCTGAACTCACATCAAATGGATTTTACCATTATGCAAATTTTTAAAGCTTTTTTTCTTTTGTCTAAGCTTGTTCGAATCTTGACTGAGATAATGGCTGGATTGATTTACACTTGGTGTTCACATTGATGGCAGTTATCACCTCACTTGTCTTAATTGGAAAATAAGAAAATTCATTTTAAGACTCATTTCAAACATCAACTCCTCTAAGAAGTGTCTCTTTTTCACAACCTGATTGTGATGACACCCATTCTCTGTATTACCATTGCTTACTTCATACTGTGTCATAATTACCCATTCTGACAACCAAATGGGATCATTTTGTTGGCAGGAACCATGTCTAATCCAGCTCTATATTCCCCATACGTAGTACATGGTCAGACACCAGGCAGACACGCAGACACCAGGCAGAGTATAGACAACGTAATCCCATTAATATAAAAATCAAAACTGATCAAAATTGTTTAGGAATACATATGTAAGTAGTAAAAGAAGGAAAAAGTAAGAAAGTGAGTACCATAAAAGTCAGGCCAGTGGTTACCTTTAGGCAGAAGGAAGAGAATACAACTGGAGAGGGTTGTATCTGAGTATCTGAGTGCTAGAAATTACTGTTTTATCATCTGGGTGATAGATATACAGATGTTCAATTTATTATGCTTCTTTAAATTCTGTGTATCATATATATATATATACACACACACACACTCTTTTATACATATTGTATAGTTCACTACAATGAAGAAAATGAATGAATTTTTTGGACTTGGTTCTTTATTGTTTTATCATTTTATGGAGCTGCATTCATAGAATGTGTTATTACCATATCAAATTTTTAGTATCTGTTAAGACTTCCTTTGTGTACTATTAACAGCCACTTTTTAAATGTTCCACGTATACTTGAAAATAAAGTATACTCTTTAATTAGTGGACATAGGTTTTCTGTATGTATATTAAACAAATGTTAATTATGTAGTTCAGTCATAGATATTCAACTCTATATGTTCTTACTAATTTTTGTCTGTTTCATCAGTTTCTGAAAAAGGAATGTTAAAATTTCTCATTATGATTATAGGCTTGTCAATTTCTCCCACAAGTCTGTCAATTCTTGCTATGTATTTTAATATACTCTGTCAATTTTCCCTCCTAATTCTGTCATTTTTAAGGTTATATTATTATGAACAATCACGTTTATCATCGCTATAGATTCCTACTGAATTGTTCCTCTTGTCAGTAAACAGTCACCTTCTTTAAATCTCAAGATTTTTTTTTATCATAAAATCTCTTTTGCTTGCTATTGATGTTTTTATATCTCATTTCTTTTGGTTAGTATTCATGATCTTTTCCATATCCTACTTTTAAGCTTTCTTTATAATCATGTTTTAGTTATTATGTCTGTTATAAATAACCTATAACTAGATTTTTAAAATCTTACATGATAATATCTCAGAACAAATGGGTTTAATCCATTTAAATTTATTGTGATTAGTGATAAAATTGTACCTTTCTAATACCATCTTTTAAATTTTTTACCACGTCTTTTTCTTTATTTCTTTTCCTTTCTTGCATTCAGTTGGATTTATTGAGTTCTTATATTACCTTTTTCTTCTTTCTACTGGTTTAGATGTTATAATTTTTTTCAAAGTCTGAGATGAACCAATATCTTTATTTGCCTCCTATAACACAACCTTCTTTAAATGTTTTGACTCCAATTCCCCTTCCCATCTTCTTGCTATCATAATCAAATATTTTAGTTCTACCCTGTTTTTAATTCCTTCCAAAAATTAGTCTTTATTTTTTGTAGTCAGTGCTTATTTAGATTAACATAACATGTTTTCTAATTTATTTGCTCATCATTCCTTCTTTTTGGTTTCAGTTTCCTTCTTAGTAAGGTATACCTGTTAGCTGTTTGTTCAGAGAACCGTGAGTAGTAAACTCTCTGAATTTTCCTCATGTGTTTATTTTGCCTTTACTCTGAACGCATTATAAATTACCAGTTTTTTGCCTTTAGTGCTTTGAAGATGTTATTCCATTGCCTTCTGGAATCAATTTTGCAGCCGAGAAGTCTGCTGCCAGCCCAACTGTTTTTTGTTCATTTTGTTTTGGTATTTTAGATATCCTGCTGTCTCTACTTGATTTCTCTTTTATTTGATGTTTTGAAGCTTCCTCATAATGTATCTAGGTGTGGATTTGTTTTATTTATCCTTCTCAGGATTTAAGGAATTTAATCCATTTGAAGGCTCCTCTCTTTTTTCAGTTATAGAAAATTCCAAGGCTTTTTCTCTTCTAGCATGTTCTGTCCCATTCTTTTCTCTCCTTTCTTATGAAATTAATATCAGGAATATTTGAATCATCTTAATTCTACTGATTCTCCCTCATGGCTCTTCTGTGTGGTTTGTAACTTTTTTTTTTTTTTTTTGAGACAGAGTCTTGCTCTGTCACCTGGCCTAGAGTTCCGTGGAGTCAGCCTAGCTCACAGAAACCTCAAACTCCTGGGCTCAAGAGATCCTCCTGCCTCAGCCTTCCCAGTAGCTGGGACTACAGGTGTGTGCCACTATGCCCGGCCAATATTTTTTTTCTATTTTTAGTTGCCGGGCTAATTTTTTCTGTTTTTCAGTAGAGACAGGGTCTCGCTTTTGCTCAGGCGGATCTCAAACTCCTGATCTCAAGCAATCCTCCCACCTCGGCCTCCCAGTGTGCTAGGACTGCAGGTGTGAGCCACCACACCCAGCTGGTTTATAACTTTTTATTGAGCTCATCTTTAGCAGGGTTGTGTTTATATTGAAGTGTCATG
>CAUYSK010046129.1:0-14519 GCA_963575035.1 Avahi laniger
CCCACAGCCAGCATCATACTGAATGTGGAAAAGTTGAAAGCATTTCGCCTAAGAACTGGAACAAGACAAGGACGCCCACTGCCACCACTTCTATTCAACACAGTGCTGGAAGTCCTAGCCAGAGCAATCAGACAAGAGAAAGAAATTAAGAGTATCCAAAGGGGGAGAGAGAAGGTCAAACTATTGCTTTTGGCAGAGGACATGATGTCATACTGAGAAAATCCCAATGCTTCCATCAAGAGACTCCTGGAATTGATAAATATATTCAGCAATGTCTCAGGTTACAAAATCAATGTACTTCTTTCCTAAGTGAAAGGAGCCAGTTTGACATTCTGAAAAAGGCAAGACTATAGAGACCATAAGAAGATCAGTTATCACCAGAGGTTAGAGAAGGAGGGATAAATAAGCAGAACACAGAAGATTTTTTGGGGACAGTGAAGCTACTTTGTATGATACTATAGTGGTGATGCAAATCATAAATTCATCCAAACCCATAGAGTGTACAGCCTCAGTAGTGAACCTTAAAGTAAACTATGGAATTTGGGTGATAATGATGTGTCAGTGCAGGTGTATGCATTGTAAAAAATGTACCACTCTGTAGATGATGTTGACAAAGCAGGAGGCTATGCCACCCCCATGTATGGAGACAGGGGTATGTATGGGGACATGAGGCATATGGAAAATCCTTATGCTTATCCTTATCCTTACACCTTATGCTCACTTTTGTGATGAAGCTAAAACTGCTCTAAAAAATGAGGTCTATTAAAATTATATTTTGAAATACTAGAGATTAAGTTTTTTGTTTTCTCTTACCAGGAAAATATATTTCCTGAGTGACAAATCAAAGATTCATTTATCAGTCAATTACAGTCTAGTATGAATATGCTTATGGGACTTTTCCTAAGTGAGGATGAAGGTAGAAAGGAAAGCAGCACAATTATGAGGATACTGGTGACCTAAGAGGAGAGATGAGGTTCCCACTAAGTGAGAAAAATGACACAGCTGTGCAGGTAAACAACTCCATACCAAACAGCCTCTTCTATTTCCACTTCTGGCAAGAGCTTATCCTGAATTTTAGTAATCTTAATGTTAACTTCAAAGGGTCTCAGCCAAAAAGCATCATTGAAGTCCCATTAATCAGTCCTTCATTTCTACCGCCTTCACTGTGAGCTGCTGCCGAGCACATTGCTGAGAGAGATGACAGCCTCACGTCTCCATTAACTTGAGTGGATTCAGTTTCTTTTTTCTGGGGTCTTGTTTCATTCTAGAAGGCATAGTCTCCTGAATCTCCACATCTACAAACAACATTCTATCTGATTCTTCAACCTTAAATTGATTTCAAGAAGAATTTCACTTGGAACAAAAGGATTTTATTTTAATTATGTAAAAAGTGTTAAAGTATTGGCATAAATTCAGAGGTGAATTACTCTAACAGGAAAATACAATCTTCCAAACCAGAAAAAAATATATATTACTGATGATAATAATAATATGGAGAACCAACAAAATGCTTTCATGGATTTACTCAGCACCTGACCACTGTGCTTGCTCACTACACTTAGGAAATTTCAAGAGCAATGTAAAATCCTTTTTCTGGTCAGAAAAAGTATTGTGAGTCTGAGCTTCATCCCTTGGTAGAGGGCAGAGAGGACTGCTCTGAAGTCATGAGAAGGACATTTGTTTCCCCACCACTCCATAGCATGACCGTATTATGGCCTCTGTGTCCTTTGAGTACAGGTTTAAAAGTCAAGTGTTACCCACACCTCAAATCATAGGATGGTTATGAGGCTCAAAATCAAACTGAGATATTTTATGTTTAAATTTATTTTAAACATGCACATTAGTGTGCTGTGCAAACTCCAGCTTATCATTTCTTGTCTCTTCACTACGGCTTTTCCATTGCTATTCAGTTTTCCATTCCTGTTCCATCTTGCTTTTTGAGAATGTCTAAATACTCTAAGAAATTTATCCTGAGTAGGTAGGGTGTGTAGATTTTATATATATATATAAATATATATATATGTATATATCTTACACGTATGTGTGTATATATATATTATATATATCTTCCTTTTCATATTAGCAGCTGTATTTTCACATTAAATAAACTATTATAAGAGAAATGATCTGAACTCACTAGGTGATTATCAACATTGTTGCCATGTAACCTATTGGATGGGGCAAATTCCTAAAGAAAAGAAATGGGGCAAAAGGAGGATTTAATGTATTGTCAAGAGCAATAGTCCCAGAAAGTCTTTCATTTATTCAATAGTTATTGAACCTGTACTTGTGCAATTTGCATTTAGTGTAAAGTTTTCAATTAAAAAAGTGGCACACAGAGCAATTTAGGTAAGCCAATTTAGGTAAGAATGAATGCTCAACTGTTCAGATATAAAGAGAAATAGTTACGAAAAATAAATTGACAGTGAGTATTTGATGGATGTTTGGTAACAGTGCAATAGGCTCGTTCTGTTTCTTTCACTCTCTGCTTTCCCACAATTTCAATGTTTGTCATAGAACATGTTATGTAACCTCAGGTCATCACTTGCCCTTCTGTCAAAAAAGGATAATAACGGTTTCTTGAAAGCCACTCACAGGAAATTGTGAAGATTAATGAGAAAATGTTCCCCAGCTCACTGCTTCTCAGAAAAAGATGGTATCAAACCAGAAGGCTTGTTGCCTTGTATCCTGAGAGGAAGAATATCCTGAAATAAAGCATTTTCTCCTGGAATGAACAGAAAGTTCTACTGCTTATCGGGCAGACAGTCCTAATTTTTAATGTACCAAGACTATAAATAACTTTTGTGTTTGAGAAAAAGCATTTCTTTAGATTTTCCTACCTAAGTTTCCCATTGTCCTTTTCTGGTAACTTGGAAGTAAGCATTATTTAAATATGCTTTACACCAATGCAAGAAAATCTGGAAATTATGCTAAACATTAAATGATTATATTTTAATATCTGAAAATTGATATATCTTATATAGTTCTATGTTAAGGTTGAAAACTCAATGCCTGAAGTCACTCATTCACGCTGCTTTATAACGTAATGTCCATTATGTAATGTCCACTGAATGTTTTTATACAAATAGTTTTGTGTCTTCTTTCTTTCATGTCTGGATTGTTCTAGTTACTTAATTGGCCATTTTTTCATAAGTTTTGAACCCAATTATAATACATCACAGTTATGAAAGAATTTCAGATAATTTGTGTATTTCATATTTTTACTAATATTAAAAAATTGGCATGATTTGGGGTATAAAATTTTGCCAACAAAATCACACATTAACATACCAAAGCCGTACCAGACTAACGTTATAGTTAAATGTGCTTTTGCTGTTTGCTCATTTGCTTATTGCAACTGCATTCAATTAGTCACGCTGCCTTTCCTCAGGTCAACACCGCCTTCCCCACCTACTCTCAATTCGTATTAGCAAAGTGGTTTCGCCATTACCAACTACACAGTTAACAATAATCTATCCATTTGAATACCTCCTATTTTTCCAGATACAGTGCATCGATTTAAAAAGGCACAGGCTTGGATAATGAGTTTAGGAGGTACTTGAGACACAGTAGCAGTAGGACTTAAAATATAAATAGAATTTTAAAAAGCTTGAACAGCAACTATCTTGGTAAAAATGATTCATAAATTGAGATGTAATATATTTCAGGACTGCATCAAGGAAAAACTGTAAGATGAAAATATGAGATACTCCTGTATAGCACTATCGATGGCTGTGTAAGAATTGGCTGACATGACCAGAAAGGCGTTTAGAAGTAAGTTTACTTATAGATGCAGATGCCATGTAGCCACTTTCACTACAGGAGTGCAAAGGAATAACTAGTTGAAGACACGCTTTTCCCAGTGATCGTTAAGAGTAGCTCAGGAGGTGGAGAGGCGATGAGGTGGGGCTCTCAATTTGGGGATTTCTCAACACTGGCTGCATGTTAGCATCACCCAGAGGATTTTAATGATACGACTGATGGAGTCTACCCCAGAGACACTGACATAGTAGTTCTGGAGAATGCTGGGATGTAGTATCATTAAAAATCTCCCTAGGTGATATTAGTGTTCAGTAAGAATTGAGATTTATATTTAGATCATTTCACATAAATTGGAGAGTCACATTCTATGGTCCACATATTTTCTTGTTCTAATGCCAAGGCCCAAAGGAAACTACCATTTATAACTTGCACTTTGGCAGACGTCTTCCAGGCCCTTCATCCACTGCTCTCACCTGGCTGACAATAGTTCCCCAGACCCAAGCTTCACACGCTTTCCTGGGCTTAGTCACTGGCGGATGCTGTTAGATTCCATTTCAGGAGCTCTGGGGCGGGACCCACAGCTCAGCACATCTGACAAGCTCCCAGGGGATGCGGGACTGATGGTCCAGGAACCACCTTTTGAGTGGCCAGAAACTAGAATTTATTTGCTTAATGATTCTTCTTTCCAAAACACCATTAAATTTCTTTTGAATACATTTGTACTTGTGGGAAGACGAGAGTAAATAAACTGTCAACATATAAACATCCACACTCACTATTATAACGTGGATGTCTTGATGTCTTACTGCTTGCATGCAATGTAAATATAATAGCTATCCTGATGAAATTCTGCCATTCTGTGAATAAAATTAACAGGGCACCTTTCTTGCCTGGAAATTCCGACATTACCTGTGCCTTAGGTCCACATGATGCCACCCTGCACTATGATAACTGATAAAACTTTCGGTCCACAAACTCGCGTACTGGCATACTCAAGGAACATACTTTTACCTTTTTTTTTAATGTAATTTTTAGTTTTCTGTGACTCCACTTAGTATAGACTCTAAATTACCAATCAGCCCGCCAGGTAGGAAATTTAGTGCTAGCTCTTTGGGGTGCAGCTCTTACCACTAAGCCTTGCCCCAAAGCTCTGGACTGTCCCCATCTCAAGGCACTGGGGGGGCAGGAGCAGGGAACAGCCACGTGCCCTCTCGTCAGCCCACAGGATAGCACCCATAACTCCAGGAGCTATAAGCAAGGGCCAGAGGGCTGACTACACGTGGAATACGCTTTGATTGATTGATTTACCACTCACTATGGGAAACATCCACCTCTGCAATTCACCCAGCCAATAAATGGTACCATGGTGGGCATCTTTTCTCAAACATCTCTGAGCACTTGGCCAATTTTCCAGGTGAGAGGATATGCACATGTCAAAGTTTTAAAGAGAAATATAAAAGTCCTTATAAAGATTAAAAAAAAGAAAACTCTTGTCAGCAATGTGAAAGTGCTAGTTCCAACATTCTACCAATAGCTTTTACCATTTTTTATAAATTTCACTGATATGATAATTTAAAAAAAGGGATCATTTAAATTTTCTCTCTTAAGTATGCCCTATTTGTATAGTTTGGCTCTTTTTTTTAAACAATATTTTTGTTATTTAATTGAATTTGGAAGAGGTGTTTCTGTTGTATGGCAGATATTTGTCTTGATTTGTTCATTAATTTTGAATCTTTAATGATATAAAAATGTTTTAATATTTGAAAATGAATTTAGTGACTTATTTCTACTAATGTGTCAGCCGCTATTGTCTGCTTAGAAAAGCTCCCATTACCATATTACAATATAGGAACCTAGATTTTCTTTTAGAGATTTTATGCTATGATATGTGCACCACAGGGGGTTTGGAATGAATTGACTGAGGAAACTAACCGTGGAGCAGGACTAGCGTGAGAACTACTACGTGGTTTGCCTGAAATTCAGAAGGCTCTCTGGAGCTGCAGATGTGGGCACTGGGTGAAGTGTTTTGAGGACTCCCGGGCTCACCATCAGGCACAGGAACCACACACCTGTGTGGAGATTCATCCCGTGCAGACTGCGGCTGCTGACCCCAGCTCACCTGCAGCCTCTTCTGCCACTTGAGGGCCGCTGGTCCCAGGCCAGGCAGAGGCCTTGGGCCCCACTTCCCTGGGCTGTACCTGCCACAGGCTCCTCACCCCAGGGACACTTGGCATCCAGCTGATCTTCCCTTCCTGGCTTTGCGAGAGGCAACTATTTCACAGAGCCTGATATGTCTCTTTAATTCATGTGAAAACAAACGCTGACATTTCTGGCTTGTCTGGACCTGGACACCCCTCTCGCCTATGAGAGACAATGACACAGTCAGCAAGCCTCACTGTCTGGACAGCAGTTCTGCCCTGTCTTTTTTTTCTCTTTTTTTCCTTTTTCTTTCTTTTCATTTCTTCTTCTTTTATAAGAATATACTCACATCTAGGTGACATAATCATAGCATTAAATTAAATAGTTTGCTAAAAATATTATTTGATCAGTTTGAAAAATCTTGAAATTCTATGATTTTGTTTTGAACATCTGTTTTGGGTGTGGTCATTGGGAGACAAGGACACACACAGGGACCTTCTGTGAGAGGAGCCTCATCTGGTTGATTAACTTCAGGAATTTGTTTGTAAGAATCTAAATAACATTCTAGGGAAAAAAATTTCAAAAACAATGCTTTCTTATCAACTAAGGGAGATAACTAGCATTTTGTTGTGGACAAAAATGTATATGAATAAGAAGTAATTTGACACAACCCTGCAAGTCGCAGAGCTTGAGGCCTGGTTGCCACGGAGATACCACCCACCTCTCACCTGTGCTACATTTGTGACAATTAAGATGAACCATTTTGTACTTTGGTCCCTGGGTAGACACTGCCACAGAGAACCAGTGTTCTTGAATTTACACAGAAAATCCACATTGGGATAAAATATTCCCATTCAGGGCCTCCACCCCCAGAGATTTTGGTTTATTTGTTTTGCAATTAGCCCTTGGCATTAAAATCTCCCCAAGTGACAAAAAAGCCCAGCTAGAGTTATGAATTCCTGATTAAATATGAGGTAGGTACTGAATGGCAAGCAATTGTTCCAAAGGCTTTTTATTTTTTTAAAAAATCATTCCCCAAACTAATTTTTAAAGTAATGCAGGGTAATTATGCTGCTGAGAAGATGGAGGAGACATACTATTTTCTATTCCTCCCACTATGTACAGCTAAAAATTCCAGACATTATACATATAAGCAAACTTAGGAAGACTCTGAAGGCAGTTCAGTTAGTGAGCTTGAACACCAAGGAAAGACATGGTGATGTGTTCCCTGGGTTTCCTCCTTGCCTCATGTACCCTAGACTGGGCAATAAAAAAAGCCAGCAACCCAGAAATAAAACTGGGCACAGACACAAAAATCCCCAAACAAAACCTGTTGTCTGTAGCCAAAGGGCCAAGAAAGGGGTAGCCTTGTTAGACTGAAAACTTTTAGATAATAACCACTCTACCTGTCCTGTAAACACTACAGGACAAACTGCAGCCCCATACCCACTCCTTACAGCAAAGACCTACACTTCCACCCTTGCCAGGCTGTAACAAGGTCCCCTCATCAAGGGACCTCAGAGAATATTAAAGAAAGTTCATGTGTGAGTGGGAGACTTTCATCTCCGCTGCACAGTAAGGAACCCAGAGGGAGCCAGAATTTCCGCCTGACCTGGTGGTACCACCTGGTGGTGCCGAGATGCCTCCCACCTTCTCATTGAAGTGGTGTCAGAGAAGGCTGCATAGACAGTCAAGATTTCTCCACAAATTAACAGTGATGGAGCCACCCACCCAGCCCTACGGTGTCAGTGAAAGCTGTATGGAAAGCAGTAATAAGGCACCTCTCCTACTCTCAGCCAACAGAGATTGAGCAGGAAGACTGAACTCCTATCTTCACCCAGCATAGCCACTCTTTTCCTATTTCCAATCATAGCAACAGAAACCAAGTGAAAAACCTGGGCTTCCAACCCCACTAGACAACGGTGAGGAGGTAGCCCTTTCTTGTTGAAGTGTTATTAGAGGAAGTGTTGAAATGGGCATAAGATCCAAAATCTTATAACATAATACTCAAATATTTAAATTTCAATTGAAAATTGCATCATTTCATGAACCAGGAAGAACAAAAGTAAAATGAAAAAAGATAATCAATAGACATAGACACTGAGATGACATAGACATTATCTGACATAGAATTATCTGACAAGAATTGTAAAACATCCAACATAAAAATGTTTCAACAAGCAATGACTAATATGCTTGAAATCAATGAAAACATAAAAAGTCCCAAGGGCAAAATTGAAAACACAAAGAAAAACCAAAAGAAATTTTATAAATAAAATTTAAAATGACAAAAAAATTTAAATGGATGAAATCAATAGCAGAATGAAGAAGACAGAGGAAAGAGTCAATTACCTTGCACGTAGAACAGTAGAAATTACTCAGTTTGAACAACAGAGAAAAAAAATTATACTGACAAAAATGAGCAGAGCCTAAAGAACTATAACTAAAGCTCTAACACTCATGACATTGGAACTCCAGAAGGAGAGGAGAAGGGGAATGGGGTAAAAAGTCTTTTAAAACATAATGGCTAAATTTTCTCAATTGGGGCAAAAGATATATACCCACAGCTTTCAAGAAATTAAATGAGACTCAAACAGAATAAAGCCCCAAAAATGTAGACCAAGATCTCTCACCATCAAACTTCTGAAAATAAAGAAAAAATCTGAAAAGCAAGTGGAGGGAAATTATTCATTTCTCAAAGGGGAAACATTCAAATGACAGTGGTTTTTTAATCAAACACCATGGATGCCAGAGGAAGTGACACATTATTCAAGTGATGAAAGCAAATAATTGTCAATTCAGAATTCTACATAAAGCAAAAATACCGTATGTTAGAAATGAAGAGGAAGTCAAGATATTCTTAAATAAAGAAATTTGTTACCAGAAAACTTTTTATATGATAATGACAAAAAGAATTTATCTACAAAGAAGGAAAATTATTTTCAAGAAAGGAAACTTAGAATATCAGTGAGGAAAAAAGAATACAGTAAAAAATAAAATATGAGCAATGTAAAATGTTCAGGTAATACACAAGAAAACAGGAAAAGAAAATGGAAAAATGAAAAACAAAATAAATAGAAAAATAATATAAAATGCCAGATTTAAATCATAACATGATAATTATATAACATATTAATAACTACATTAAATTTCATTACATATGAATGGTTTAACTACACCAATTCAAAGACTGAGAATGGATAAAAAAATATAACACAACTATATGCTGTCTATAAGAAATTCACTTCAAATATAAGAGTACTGGCAGGCTGAAAGTAAAAGAATGGAAAAAGATGTGTCGTGCAAACAAAATCAGAAGAAATCAGGAGTTGCTGAATTAATATTATATAAAGTAAATTTCACAGCAAAGAAAATTACGAGGATAGAGAGGAATATTATATAATAGTAAAAGGGCCAATCCATGAAGAAGACATAACAATCCTAAATGTATAAGCACCAACAACAGAGTTGCAAAATATATAAAACAAAAACTGATAGTATTAAAAAGAGAAATAGACAAATATGTAATTATAGTTAGAGACTTCAACACTCTTCTCTCAACAATTGATAGCTCAACTAAACAGAAAATCAGCAATGATATAGGAGAACTTAACACCATTCACCAAAGAAATATAATCAACAATTATAGAACATTCCACCCCAAAACAGCAGAATACACATCCTTTTCAAATGTGCATGGAACATATGCTGAGATAGACCATATGCTGGACCATAAAACAACCCTCCACAAATGCAAAAGAATTAAAATTATACAAAGAATGTTCTCTGACCAAAATAGAGTCAAACTAGACATCAACAACAGGAAGAAAAATCCCCAAATGCTAGGACACAAAAAACACACTTCTATATAACCCATAGATTAAAAAAGAAAACTCAAAGGAAATAGAAAATTATACTGAACTGAATAAGAGTGAAAACACAACATATCAAAACTAGTGGGAAGCAGCTTAAGTAATACTGAGAGGGAAATTTATAGCACTAATTCGTACATCAAAAAAAAAGAACAAGTATCTTCAATAGTCTAAGCTCCTGCTTCAAAAAACAGGAAAAGAAAGCAAAGTAAACCCAAAGCAAGCATAATAAAAGAAATAATAAAGATAAAAGTATAAATCAATGCAACGTCAAACAGAAAAGCAATAAAGAAATCAATGAAACAAAAAGCTTGTTCTTTGAACAGATTAATAAAATTGATACCCTCTAGCAAAACTGACAATAAAAAAACAGAGAAGACACAAATTATCAATATCAGGAATGAAACAGCAGAAATCAATACAGACCCTGCAGACACCACTAGGATAATAAAGGAATTCTACGAACCACTATACTGTCTTAGTCCATTTTGTGTTGCTATAAAAGAATACCTGAGACTGGTGGTTTATAAAGAAAACAGGTTTATTTAGCTGATGGTCCTGCAGGCTGTACAAGAAACACAGCACCGACATCTGCTCAGCTTCTGGTGAGGGCCTCAGGCAGCTTCCACTGATGGCAGAAGGCAAAGGGAAGCTGGCTGTGCAGAGGTCACACGCTGAGAGAGGAAGCAAGAGAGAGAGCGGGAGGTACCAGGCCCTTTTTAACACCCAGCTCTTGTGGGAAGTAACTGAGGGAGAACTCACTCATCCCTGAGCAAAGGCATTCATCTGTCCATGAGGGATCCATCCCGTGATCCAGACACTTCCCATAAGGCCCCACCTCCAACATCGGAAATCAAATTTCAACATGAGATTTACTGGGGACAAACAAATTATATCCAAAACATAGCATCTATCTATATAAATTTAACAACTTAGATGAAATGGTCCAATTCCTCACAAAGGACAAACTACCATAACTCAATGAATATGAATGAGATAATTTGAATTATCTTATAACTATTAAGGATATTCAATTCATAATTTTAAACTTCAACCCCACCCATGCAAAGCTCCAGACTCTAACAGTTTCACTGGAGAAGTCTACCAAATGTTTACAGAATGAATACTGATCCTATGCAATCCCTTCCAGAAAATAGACGGGAACATTCTCCAATTCATTCTATGAAGGCAGTTACCTTTATACCAAATCAGACAAAGACAATACCATAAAAGAATAATCACATCAATCCCCCTCATGAATATAGATGCATTAATTAGCTGAAAGAATTTAGCAATATATAAAAAGAGTTACACACCATGAACAAGTGGGGTTTATTCCACGGATTTAAGACTGATTTATTATCCAAAATCAATCAAGAAGCAGAACTCCCAGGAAAGTTTTTGAATTCTGAGGAGTTAATGATTTCACCAGGAGCCCTAAAGCCATTCGCGGACAATTCCAGATGGCCCAAGCCTCCAACCACTCACAGATTTTAACTTGTAAACTGCAGGGGTTAAACTAGATTGCCCTTAAGTTCCCTCCCAATCTGCATTCTCTATCAACAGGTTATCTGTATGGCAGTCATTAGAGACATTCACAAATATGCATTTTCTCCTCCTTCTTCCCAGGAAATGGCAGGGCTGACTTCCTCGTCCCTTGGAAGAGTGGGTGTGGCATGTAACATTGACGTGTGAGTGGAAGTGAAATATATCACCGCAGATCGAAAGCTTTCAGAGCCAATAACCTGATTTACCATATTTCCTTTACCTACAGCGACAAGTGCAAAAACATGCACTGAGATGAAGTTTTTGTCAGTTTGAACCTTGAATAACTATGAAGGACAAAGCATCCCTACCCACTCACCTTGGGCAAGTGGTGCAAATAAGAAATAAAACATACTTATCTTTAGTCATTGAGAATCTTAGGATTATTTGTTGCTGTAGCAAAACAAAGTTTATTCTGGCAGATGTCATATAACTCAACTTTTGAAAACTTAAATGTTTTGTGTCTTAATGAGAGGGACCAATGATAATATGTGATGATAATGATGATAATTTTGATTCTGAGAGAGTAAATGTTTTACTTATAAAAGAAGAAAAGGTTTTTTTTAATGTGCGGCAACTATAAAACCTATCTACGACTTCACTCGGGCACTGAGATTTATAGATTTCGATGTGTTCCCCAGTTTTCTGATTCTGAGGCTGAGAACTGACAATATTAGGTTCTTTTGGAAATGTGGCTCTAAAGTGAGAGGAGACAAAGGTGCAGTGAGAGCTAATTTTGCAATTCACTGGTCAGTGAATTAGACTTCAAGGAGAGAATTCAAGGAGGACACAGTTCATAGAAATATAATAGAGTCAATTTTCTCCTTTGGGATTATATTTTATTAGGTTTTATTCCGTTCTTAAATATTTGTTATTTGCTAATGCTTATGGCAATGAATGAGGTGGATGGCATTCAACTGAGATATGCCAAAAAATACATGAAAAATTAAAATAGCAAGGTTTTTAGCACAGCTCCTTACTAATGAGAATGCATTATTAATAAAGATGATTATCATATAACAGGAAGATCCTCCTAAGGCTCTTTAAGTCCAGAGGTATAACATAGCCATCAAAGACATAGAAGTAAACCAATACAAAAGAAAATGAGAAACTATTCCCAAATAGTTGCTGAAATTGTAGAACCTAAGTTGCTGAACTGGGAAGAAACTTTCACTTACCAAAGCCTCTCTCAGGGTGTCTCTGGCTGCTGTCAACCTGGACTGATATGAATTGAAATCACAAATGTCCTCTGTCTAGATAAGTCTTTCAATCAAAACTCTACCTAGTGCTCTTGTCATTTCTAGTATGATATCCTATATTTTTGCCTTTGTGGTTCATACATTATAAGGCAGCGCAATGAAATACCAATGAGTCCTCAGCTGAACTTTAGAATAACAGCAGTGACAGCAGGAAACATATCCTAGCTTTGTTCTCTTTCTTGTGCTGAAGGTACCAAAATACTCTCACCTACCAGAACCAACGCAGGACTCTAACTTGTCTGATAACTGGAACCGTATCTTTTTTATTAGGATTAATAGTGCATACTTGCATTGAAGAATTACATGGTAGAACAGATGGAAATACACTTTTGGATACTCTTGAGAACGGATTCAGGAACAAAAAAAATAACACTCACTGAGTATGTAAATTTGAAGCAATAGTGGACAAGATAGGAAAGTCACGTGAACACAATTCAGACATATCGATGGAACTTTGGAGACTGAAGTGTAAATAGCACTTCTTGCCTTAGGACAGCTTGTTACAACGTCTTGACTCTTTAATGGAAGGCTAACTTCTATTGGGTTGTTGTTTAATCATTGAAGTCTTATGGAAAACCCAAAAGAAATTTCTGCAGGATAGTCTGCTGAAGGCTATTTCACATATTTCTTGCTGATTTCCAGACATGTCTTGATTTGGGCATGTGGTTCTTCTATCCATCACAGCCATGTGTCAATAGCGTGTTGAAACTTGATGCTCATCCAGAACATCCAGGACTCAGGATAGGAAAATCAACAAGACATGGCTCTCCGTTACAACTTACTACCGAAAGACAAAACAATTTGGCCCTGAAAGAAACTTCCTCCCCTCTTTTTTTAGCTTAGCAGAGAGGTGGTTCAAAATGGAAGAGTTTTCTTAATAGAACAGGCTATCAGACACTGCTCACCCTTCCTAACAAAACCAATTCTCAAATGAGCAAGCGTCTATTAGTTATAGTCACACAAGTATTCCCTGCCTTTTGGCTTTATAAATTTGAAGAGTACCAGAGAGAATGAGGTACTGTATATTGGCAGGTTGGCCACGGTGTGTAAGGACTAAGGTGTGGGATAGTGAGAGTCCATGGATCAGCTCCTAAGGTATTGCCAAGTAAACTCCATTTTCTGTCCGTACTACATACTAGTGGTGTTTGACAGTAACCCCTTTGTGCAAACAGGAAGGACAAGACAAGTAAACAACCCACCCATGCAGTGTTGAAGTAACAGCAATGTTCTACACTATACTGTGAAAAAAAGAGCATGAATTTCATCTGCTATCTATGAGAAGACTTCATGGAAAATATGGTAATTAGGCTGGACTCTGAAGGATAAGTAGAATTGGATAGGGGCAGAGAGAAGGCATTGAGGTTGAAATAAGGGGTTCCAGAAGGGTGTGGGACATTTTGGTGGTGTTATGGTACGGGGATGGGGGACATGTGCCCCCAAACACATATGTTAAAACTTAATTATCAATGTGATAGCATTAATAGATGCAGTCTTTAGGAGATAGTCAGGTCATGACAGTGGAGCCCTGATGAATTGGATTAGTAATGTTATAGTAGAGATGCAAGGGAGCTATTCATCGCCTCCAACTTTTCCATTATGTGAGAACATCTAGACAGCACTATCTATTATATGAGGAATGTGCCTTCACTAGACATTGAACCTGAGTGTGCCTTGACCTTGAGCTTCCCAGACTCCAGAGCTATGAGAAATAACTTTCTATTCTTTATAAATTACCCAGTCTAAGATATTTTGTTATAGTAGCACAGACTAAAAGAAGTAGAGAGAAGCCCTGTACAGTTTAAGTATATGTGCTCTTAGCAGATTGCATCTTTGTGAATAGCAGAGGGCACAGGGAGTAAAACGTGCACTAGTTTATGCCACAGCCCTCCTAGGAATACCCACGTCAACAGTGCAGTTATCAGGAGGAATCTGGAGCATAGAG
>CAUYSK010046130.1:0-29657 GCA_963575035.1 Avahi laniger
ATGCATGCACAAAGAGTGCAATGTGCACCACCCAAATGATGGACATAATTGAAACTCGGACTTAGGGAGGGAGGTGGGGGCAAGGGCAACATATGTAACAGAAACATCTGTACCCCCATAATATGCTGAAATAAATTTAAAAAAAATTAAAAAAAAAAAAAAAAAAAAAAGAAACCTAATCTAGAGCATTCTGTC
The DNA here is from genome assembly GCA_963575035.1 of Avahi laniger. Taxonomy (NCBI): domain Eukaryota; kingdom Metazoa; phylum Chordata; class Mammalia; order Primates; family Indriidae; genus Avahi; species Avahi laniger. The sequence continues at coordinate 196 of CAUYSK010046130.1, forward strand.
ATTGGGTAGTATTGAGTTGGCCATTCTGTCCTCATCTTTCCTAATGGAGAGTCTTTCTTCCCCCCTCCACCCCAAGTCATTGATTCTAGTCCTCTGAGAAATAACTCAAAATTAATTATTAACAAATTCTATGTGTTAGCAAGAAAAATGACAAGCGAACATAGATTAGCTCACATTTAATAAGATTTTTAAAAATAAGCTTTTTAATCTAAACTTTTTATTATGATTCCAATTCTATGATCTTTGACAATAAAATATAGATAGAAAAGGTGAGATTTGATTTCACATTAAAGGAGTATATTAGATGGGCCATCTATTTGTATTTATAAATGTCATGTCTTAGGATCATGTGTTCAATTATTTGGATCACCCACAAAGGCAAATTTCAAGGAGTTTAACCTAATTTCAAAATGGCATCTCCTCTGAGATATGGATTCTTAAGACTGTCATGTATAGCCAGCAGCTATTTCCCTTCGCTTCTGCGGAAGTAGAAAATTAGACTCCTTGAATTTGTGAAAACAAAACCTCAATAATTTAACCTGGTTTATATCATGAGAGAAAATTGCTAAGCTTCGTGCTTGGAGTCTCGTATGATATATTTTAAAGAAACTTTTGCAAGTGGGTTAAGAGTTGTCCTTTATGCATCTCTGGTAATGGAATGAAAATTGCTTATCTTGGGAACAATGACTACATCATCCTTATATTATCTGTACACTACTTAAAATAGTTTACACTGCTGTAGGGGTAGGAAGGTGCATTGTTATGTTTCCCTTTTGCCACTATCATTTCCTATAAACACTGAGTATACAGTGCAAGAAAAGCAAACAGCATCACATTTTTTATTTTAAATTTTCATTACATTTTTATTATCCATGTCACTGAATAAAAATAAAATACATACATACAAATGTCACTGAATAAAAAATAAAATACATATATAAAGACAAAAAAATAGACTTTTAAGTTTATTTTCTTTATTTTCCAGGTTTAGGCAAAGGTTGAGAGAAGGAAAAATGTACAGGTCTAGAGTAGAAAAATGATGATGAAAAACTGCAAAAATAAGGGTCATCAAAAATCTTTTTTGAGGGAAGGAACACTAACACTGCACCATGTTCTGGTCACTTAACACATTATTTCGCTTAATTCTGACAACAATCCTATAAGGTAGGTATTTTATTTGTACATATTATCAGCAAGAAAACTGGAGGCTAGAAGGTGGTATCTCTAAAAAATCAAACCCAAGACAGGCCACCCTACCCTGAAACGCACCTCCCCATCTGACTGAACCTGAAGCCTGTGCTTTCCTATCATGCAACACTGACTTCCCAGCTGCCTGAGGACCCTTTAAATCTGTTAAATAGCCACAGCAACATGTGACACTTCAGGATATTAGAAAAGCTTGGAATATCACAAATTTAACAAACCAACCTGATGTTTCACTCTGTATAATTACAGTCCTGTAAGATCGATCCTAAAACTAAAAGTATAAAACAAATAGGTGGTCTTTCTCCTTGTTTTCCATTCTTGTTGCTTTCCCCCCTTTTTTCTCACCTCCTAATTTTACAGCGTAGAGCAATTACTTAACCTCTAACAACCAAGTGTCTGATAAGCTTAAGAATCACTTGTACAATGGAAAGAAGGAGGGCTTTGAAGCCAGACAGACCTAGGAGTCAAAGACATCCTTCTGGGCTGTATAACTTGAGTAATTTACCTTTATTTGAGCTCCAGGTGCCTCATCTATAGATTGCAATAATTTCTGGGAATCCTGGTAGGAATTACCATTTCAGCTAAGATAACAGAGGTTAAGTGGTGATGGGTATACCAGAATAATTCCCTTCTCCTTAATTCTCGAGATATGTATGCTTCCCCTCCTCTGCACACCTTTACATAGAAGCAGGAAAATCAAGATAGGAAGGGGAAAGTCCAAAGAATACAGATGTAACAGGAACCATGACCTAATCACACCCAGAACACGCTGCTAGTATCAAATGTGAGCAGTTTCAGGAGGTTAAATTAAGGCTCTGACCCTGGATCATAAAGGACATAGTATTAACACCAGTCATATAACCACTGCTATGCTAACAAAGTACATGGACATGTAAATTGAATACAGGATTATTATTTCCTCAGCCTTGTTATTGTGTATCCCTTTAAGACCACTTTAACACTGTAACTTAAGAACCTGAGACTTTTATAGACCAAGATACAGATCTTGGATTTTAGCCATCAAAAAAAAAAAAAAGATTGGAACCGTCACTCTACATGTGCTTTGATTTATCTCCAGGGAGATTTTTATACAGAGAGTAAATATATTTCTGAATGCCTGGGTTCTTAAGTTTCTTAGCCACTACTTACAGAGGGCCAGAAATGTTTCTAAACAGAAAGCATTCTATCAATGACAAGCTCTTAAGTCCCTTCTTGCCTTTCATTTGGCCATATAAGCCACAAGACCTCCCTGGTATTAGTCATGGCCAAGCTTCAACTTCGCATTCCTCATTTGAATCAAAAAACCTCAGAATCCTCAGCACATCCCAAGCAGCAGGACTAGAGTTTGGAAGATGATTGAGGAAGGCCTGTTTCTTGGATCCCAACCCAGAGAAGCAGTGACAGTCATCTACCTTTAGCAAGCATCTCTAGCCCAAAGGTATCTGTTAATTAATTACTGCTCTCTGAAAAAGCAGTTTCAAGGAACACCTTGGTTTATCTCAGGTGATGGAGGTTCATCCTAAGGCGACACAGGGAAGCAGAGGAAGCACAGGAAACCCTTTTAGGAATTAGGTAGACTTCTCAGAAATTATTAAAACTTGGTGCATCACCAAAGACACAGTAGCAGCTTTCCTGGCACAAAGAACACCCTGGTGGCCCTCTGAGACACTTCAAGGATACCAGTGACTGCCATTCCTGGGCCTCAGTGTCTCCTTCTTAAATCTACTTCTCCTCTTCTCCCACTACCAACTATATAGCACAGAGGTACAGTATGCTCCTAACAAGGTTAAAAAAAAAAGTATGGGGGTATACCCAAACAGATATGCACATGTCTACATATACGCACATTGATAAATTCAGAGTATTTTTCTAGAAAGAGAGCCAAGAGAGTGGCCATAGCAGATACTTCTGGGTTTTGGGTGACATGACCCACATTTTTTTAATTTTTATCATGTGTGTGTGTGTGTGTGTGTGTATACATATATATATATTACTTTTGAATTAAAATAATGCCATTTACTATGTAACTCCACTGTCTTGTGCTTTATAGAGTAATTTTTGCTAGTAACTTCAGTGAATGAAACACAAAAGCAGAAATCTTTTTTCTTTGGTGGCCTCTGGTCAAACACTATGTATACCCTTGTTAACTGACAGCCAACAGGTGGATGGGAAGAGGAGGATCTGAGAGGAGAGTTGCAGCTAACACTGAGACAAAGTCAAGAGATGAGACAGGTTAGATTAGGAATAGATCTTTTGAACTGATTACAGCTATCCTACCTATATCATATACCTATAAAGCTTTGAGGCTACTACAAAAGAACTTGTGTGATACCACCATCCCAAATTTCCAAGCATTATATTTGATGTCATAAAAGCAAAAAAGATGTCTTAGCTTCTAAAAATTTCTTATTTCAAGTTTATGTTATTATGCCTTACTGAATTATATTCATAGAATTCTATTTTTCAAAATTCTTCATTGAGTTCAAAAACACTCCATCTTGATTTTATTTATCTCTAATTGACAGTGCTATTAGTACTTCAGTTTTAAGCTCTCTATCCAGCACTTTTCTAATAAGAAAGAAGTGATCTCGAAACGACGATCTGACACATTAACTGCCGTGTGAGTTGTATTTAACTCATGCTGGTCTGGGGCCTTGTGAAGCGTATGTAACTCATATGTCTCTTTGCCTCTACCCTTATGAACTATTTTTCAAGTTGCATGTAACTCATGTACAGAAAACAATAAAAAAATAACAAATTTTTCATTAAATTAGAAAGGATCATTTTGTTTTCAAAGTTTTTACTCCAGGCCGGGAGCGGTGGCTCACGCCTGTAATCCTAGCACTCTGGGAGGCCGAGGCGGGCAGATCGTTTGAGCTCAGGAGTTCGAGACCAGCCTGAGCAAGAGCAAGACCCCGTCTCTACTAAAAATAGAAAGAAATTGGCCAAACAATTACAAATAGAAAAAATTAGCCGGGCATGGTGGCACATGCCTGTAGTCCCAGCTAATCGGGAGGCTGAGGCAGGAGGATCACTTGAGCCCAGGAGTTTGAGGTTCCTGTGAGCTAGGCTGATGCCACGGCACTCTAGCCTGGGCAACAGAGCGAGACTCTGTCTCAAAAAAAAAAAAAAGTTTTTACTCTATTTTCATAATAAGACATAATTTGCCCCAGGGAAAATTTTTTTTGTCTAGTGTGGCAGTCCATGTGTTAAATATGCATGGGTCTTTACCATTTGAAGGATTTCTATAGTCCATCCACTAGCAAAACACTGTCATGGTACCCTTTTTATGTCCCTCAATACTTTGTACATAAAGATGACACTCAGATATTTTTAATTGAATACACAAGCTCTGGAGGAACACTCAGGCTGGAAAGGAACTTGGATCTCTTCATTTAATCCAGTGGCTCCCAAATACACATCTACCGATGGATGACAGGCCAGCTGTCTAAAGATATCAAAGAAGCTTTTAAAAATTACAACATTCTCAGGCCCTGGTCCAAATCTGTAAGGGAGAGAGGCCTATGTTCTTTAAAAAGATCACCAGATCTGAGATGCAACCAGCTTTGGTTGCATCCACTAGTCTAGTCTACTCAGCCCATACAACCTATGAAGAAACTGAAGCCCAACGATATGAGAGACTTGCCCAAAGTTGGATAGTGAGAACAGAACAGCAAAAATATCAGAAGACAAGGACGAAATGGAAACTATCTGGCAGAGTTCTTCAGTATGAGATGACAGAGATAAGCATTCACTAATCAGAATGGTATTAATTATCAGAGAACTTTTTTAATCACATAATAACTGATGAGTAGCTTTTGAAAAAAAAATCAGCATTTTTAAAATTATGTATCTTGGAACATTGGTCCAAGGAATGTTATGCAGGAAAAAAAGAGAGAGTTCTATAGCCACATTAGTATGGGAAATGATAAATACAAAGATTCTGGGATTTTTTTAACTTTTAGTGGATTTCTCAAAGCCTTTAATACATATTATGAACTTACAAGATACATTTCCCAAAATTATGTGACAACTGAAGGCATTCTTCTATGGTTCAAAAATTCAGAGGACTGTCAAAAGACACAGTTGCTTCACTGTATAGACAACTAAAACAAAGAATATAGAAGGGACTTTTCAAAATGAGCTGGAGACTATTCCAGAAGAAATACTGACAACATTGTAAAAGACTTACCTGTTTTCCCTGTTGATTTTATTCATTCAATCAATAAAAAACTTTAACTATACTTTTGATATTGTCTCATTACAAAAAAAATCAAACTTCAAGTAATTAAGCATTAAGATACAGCTATTCATTTATAGGAAATATAATGATAGACTACAGGAATGCAATCCACAAAAAACTGAAAAGTTATACAGGATAAAAGATCTGGTTTCTTCAACAAATACACTGGAAAAGGAACAAAAAAACAAACTGAAGGATAAATCTATAGATTAAGAGAGACTCAAAAACATATTTAGAAGAACTCTAAATTATGGTGTTTAGGAAAGCACACTTAAGTGATAAAACTATAAAGAAAATGTGGGTTCATTACCATACAAGTCAAGATAGTGGTTACTCTTGGGGGAGGCTGGTGGGAGGGGGCACATGGAAGGTTCTCTTGTGGCTAGTAAGGTCCAACTCCTGACACAGGTGTGGTTACAGTGTGTTCAGCTTATCCATTAAGTTGTACATTTGTTTTATGTGCTTCTTTCTACCTCATTATATTTAATAATAAAAACTTTTAAATGGGGATGAAGAGAAATGTTGACAAATGTTGATAACTGTTGAAGCTGGGCACATGGGAGTTAATTACATTATCCCCTTGCCTTTGCATAAAGTTTCCATAATAAAAAGTTTAAATTGTTTAAAAATAGTTTTTGCTGCATACTAACTGGCAGTCCCTGTCCAGAGCAGCTCTCAATCTTCTGGAGGAAACAAACATTAAACCAATAGTTACCATGAAGTCTGATAAACATCACAGAAGCTCGGAGGAAAGACACAGAATCCAGTCCTGAGGTGGCAGGAAGACTTAGGGTAGCGACTCTCGAGTCCTGCAGCACAAGTAGGAGTTAACAGGGAAAGAGCAGGGGGAAAATTTCCAGATAAAAGGAAGAATAATGCATAAAAGTCATCAAGAACTGCAAACGGTTTCATGTTTGAGACAGACCATGGAAGATATCTTCCATTTACATTCCCCTAATTCAAGAAGTTTCAGAATACCTGTCATGTCCACAGTCCTCTCCTTGAGGTATACTTTTGATATTGAGCCCAGGAGTTTGAAGTTGCAGTGAGCTAGGCTGATGCCACGGCACTCTAGCTTGGGCAACAGAGCGAGACTCTTAGAAGAAAAAAAAAAGAAAAAAAAGAAAGTAGAGAGGCAAAGAAACACAAAGACACAGGGAGTCAAGGTAATAAGGGCCTGGGAGGAGCAAAGTCAAGAGGATGAGAAATGAAAATTGGTCAAGAGCAGAATAAGGAGGAGGGAAAGAGGGAGGGAATAAGAGAGGTGGGGAGAGAGAGAGAGAGGCTGAGATGGAGGGTAAAGGACAACTAGACTTGTTCTCCAAAGTTCTCCAAAGTCTAGAGCTACTGCCTGAACTCGGACAGAATGAACAATGTTCCAGCTGTCCACGAAAAGTGCAGATGTAGCTGTCCTGAGCTTATTTCCCTATATATTTTAACAATAAATACTGCTATAGACTGAATGTTTGTGTCCCCACGAAATTCTTATGTTGAAATACTAAACCCCAAGGTGACAGTATTTAGAGGTAGGGCCTTTGAGAAGTGACTGGGTTATCAGCGTGGAGCCCTCATGAATGGGAAAAGTGCCCTTATAAAAAAAAAAAAAAAAGCCCCAGAGAGCTCCCTTGCCCCTTCTGCCACATGAGGATGCAACAAGACTGCGGCTGTCTATAAACCAGAAAGTGGGTCTTCACCAGACACCAAATCTGCTGGCACTTTGATCTAGGACTTACAGCCTCCAGAACTGTGAGAAATTTCTGTTGTTTACTGGCACTTCAGGCTATGGTAGTTATAGCAGCCGAAGAGACACCTACACACATATATACGTAGAAATTGCCCAAGGTAACCTGAGTTCCATTGCTTACAACCCGTAGACAGCCTTCCACTCCACCCAGGATGGTTGGAATGCTAGGAGCAGGGGAGGGAAGGTAAAGGAGCCAGCCATTGGTCTACAGGGTAGCAGGAGCTTGAAGAGGAGTCTACCCCTGCCCAAGGGTTCAATCTTTATCCTAGGGTGGTTAGCACACCTACTTCAGGGGACTTCCAGCACAAGGACCAACAGTTTTATCCATTTCGTACCTTCTCGACAGTAGTGAGATCTATAAGGTAGCTGGGTGGATTCTTCCCACTTCTCAAAATGAGTCATGTTTTTCTTGCTTGATTTTTTTCATAAAAATGATGCTGATGCTCATGAGAGGATATTAAGCATGCATAATGATTATATTTATAACTTTTCAGATGGTACTCTATAAATCCAGACGATACTGTTATATTCCATTTAAACCAAGTATTTATAAAGAAAACGGAACGAATGGTTGATTGTGCTTCTACTTTATAAAACACACGTCAGGGATCATTGCCTCTTTTGAAAAACATCTGAGCTATTCTTATCGCCTACAGAATGAAATCTGTACAACTTCAAGGACATCTGTAGTCTCATGACCATATCTGCAGTTTCAATCTCCTACTATATCTACCTTCTACCTTTATTTAGCAAATGTTTATGGAGCAGCCTAGCCATCTAGCAACTCAAGGAACAAGATTTAAAAACAAAAAAGTCCCAGCCCTCAGGAAGAGAGAGTAATAACTAAAACCAATTTAGTGTGCAAATGTTATGTTAAAAATCGTGCATTAGTGGTTATCTAGATTGGTGGATTCAGCGAAGGCTCCTTGGAGGGATGATAGTTGAGACTAGAAAGGTGAGTAGGAGCTATTGGAACAAAGAAATAAGAACAGCAAGAGAAATGAGGAATGAAACAGTCAAATATCCTTGAACATAAAGGGGACTGTTAAGAGATGAGATTGGAGCAGGAAGCAGAGGAGAGAATTCAAGAGACAGTCAGGAATATGAGACATTGGCTGGAAGGGGTTATTTGTAACTAGCTGGGAGCCTTGGAAGTGTTTAAAAAGATTGGTATGATCAGAGCATCAAAATATTAAAATAGAGAATGGGCAGAGTCAGGGAAGCCAAATTCAGGGTACCTCTTTAGAATTTGCATTGTAATCATCCCACAGTGACAAGTGACAATTATCAAAACCCTCCAGCCAAAGACCACCAGGAATTCTCACCTGCAGTTTACTGCTTCCTTGCAACTAGGGTGAGAGTGCTCCCTGAGAAACACTGGGGGTCTCAGGAAGAGGTGTTAGAAAGGAGTTGGGCAGGTGTTAGGTGATTGGGGGGAAGGTTTGAAGCATGGGTCTGCTCTGGATACAGTGCTGTCAGAAAGTGAGGATAATTCTATGACCAAGTATCTTAATAAACCTATCTATAAGGTAGAAGAAATTATCACAGTCCCAGAGTAGTCTTACCTGATGTTGATGCAATTGTTTATGTGCAATGGGAGAACGCCAAGGCCTACCTGTGAGTGCTAGATCAGCTCCCAGCTCTCAGGGATGCCTTCCTCTTTCTCACACTTTTTCTACTGGATTTTAGTGGGCTTACTTCATAGTCCTCAGAGCTTGGTAGTTAAATTCACACCAAATTCCCAATTCCTTCATTTTTGTGGGGTTTTCTTGTTTATTTTTCCTGGGGGGAGGGGACTATATGCAAGTCAGTAAACCCTATTTTGATCTCTTCTTCCCAGCTTCCCACTTCTGAGCCAGAAAGACAACAGTTCCACTTGCCAGTAATCTGCATTGCTGGGAAATTATAAAGTCTGCAGAGCATGTCCTCCAGAAATACCACATAAATACAGAATATTGACTTTCATCAGAGCTCAGTGCTGCTGTCAGCAAGTTGAGAAAAGACACCGGTTTCTGGGAAGCCTCACAAGGCAACGCCCCATATGCTCTAACTCATTTAGGAATTGACTTTGCTTGCAAACAGAGCCTCAAGTTTTCTCATTTCTGAGATGGATATGTTAATTAGCATTGCTGTAATAATAATTGCACTATGTATATGTATATCAAAACATCATGTTGTATCTGTTAAATACATAGAACTTAAAACATTTTTTTGAAGATGAGTGGTGTTCGTCTTTACCCCCCATCAAATGCTAGTCTCTTTCCTCTCAGTACAACATAAAATTAACCCCTACATATCAGTATTATAACCAGTACTAAAGCTGTGAATTTGTGAGGATACTTTTATTCAAGGAATATTTTTTGAGCTCCAACTATGTTTCAGATTACAGTCAAGGCCCTTGGGGCTACATCAGTAAATAAAAAAGACAAAAGTCCTTGCCTCTGTGAAGCTCATATTGCGGGAGCAGGGAAGACCATAAAATAACTTAAATATATGTAGGATGTTAGTACGCTATGGAAAAAATTAAGTGGAGAAGGGAATAGGGGTTCTATACTTCTAGACCGGATGATCAGTGCCAGCCTCACCAAGAAGATGACATCTGAGCAGACTTAGGGAAAGCATCCTGCAGGAAGAGGTTCTGGCAGAGACAACAACCATTGCAAAAGCCTTAAAGGCTCCTGCGATTCAAGGCATAGCCCGGAGGCAAGACTGGCTGGAGCAGAAGCAACTGTGATTTTAGAGAGGTAACAGGGCTACAGCCTATTGTAGGATTTTGGCTTTTGTTCCAAGTGAGACGGAAACCATGGAGAGTGTTGAGCTGAGAATGAGAAACAAACTGTATCTCATTGGAGACAGCAACTTTTGAGGAGTTTTGTTATGAAGAAGAAATGAATGGGGTGGTAACACAGGACATGGGAACAGGTGGCACAAGAAGGTTGGTCTGTTTGTTTTAAGAGAAATAATAGCATGCTTGTAGGTAGAGTTTGAAATTAAAAATCACAGTTCTCGTCTTTTCTGCTTCTCAAGTACGATGCTTTATTTAACTGTTTCATGTATCAAGAGAAAATGAGCTAGTGAATGATTCATTCATTCGGTGAACTATTTGGTATTTAATATCATGCACATACTAACATACCACGTCAAAGGAAGTAATTTCTGAATTCTATAAAGAAACTAAGTCTGAGTTTCCAGTTCTGGAAAGCTTCTGACTACAAACTGATTTATTTGTTTCTTAAAAAGTTTTCACATTCATTATCTTTTCCTACCATCTTTCCACATAATAGAGAATTAAATAATGAAAACATGTCATGGCACAAACTACTTGCCAAACAATTACAGTAGTCAAATATTCAAAATGTCCCTTCAACAAAATTTAGGACTATAGCTCAAGGGCCTTTATATAACCTGAACATTTTAAAAGATGGCATTAAACTTTTTGAAAAAACATCCCACATTTACGTTATGAGTTAGCCATTCCTTAGAAGAGGTTAATTTACAGGTACTTTTTTTCTTTTTACTGAATTTCTCATTTAGTTGTTTTGAAAAAAGACATCAGATATAAGGGCTTTTTGTATAATTGGCCATCTGTTTCAACTTAATGATCACAATAAACTGCACCCTGCCCAGAGTTGGTAACAAATCTTAAGTGATTCATAGATTTCATTAGCTTCTTTCTTCAGGGACCATGAAATACTAGCTGAAATCTACAACAGCATCCTTTTGAAGCGATAAATATTTTTTTGGTTGAAACTGATGCTTTAATTGAAAAAAAAAATCTGCTGAAAAAAGAAGTTTTTCCAGGTTTGTATTTGGTATTGGAATGCAGTTACCAAGAATCTCCCAGCTGCTATCTAACAGACTTGGAACCAGGGAAACTGAATTCAAATCCTGGCCCCACCACGTACCAGCCTGTTTAATTTTGCAGAGTCTCACTTAGCCCAACTGCAAAATGAAAAGAATTCTGGTGTGGCTGGAATGACTATACTGTAGGCTTCCGTGCCTAGCGCGGTTGTGGGCACATTATGGGCCCCCAGTAAGTTTTTCTGTGTCTGCTCCACCTGACATCAAGTGCTTTCCTTTCTTCCCCTCAGTAGAGAGTGTACAGCTCTTCACATAGTGCTATTTATTTCCTTACAGCCACCTCTCTGGAGAAAGGGTGGGACTTATCTACTCACTCCTATGAAGCGGGGGACATTTTTGTTTTGTCCCCACTAACATCTCAAAGGTTACTTACACCATTATTATTGGGAAAACTGCTTGCTGGGGGAATGAGATAGGAAACAGAATCTCCCTGGTATTCATTTGATTTTAATAAGTTACTTCTGTTTCAAAGTGAACTAGTGAGATACTTACAATATACTATACTATCATGACGAATACTTTATCCTAAAAATACTTAACTCTTTTTAATACAGATGAAAAACTTTCATTAATGTTGGTTACATGCAAAAGGATGCTAATATACATATTATGGGTTATGAAAATTTGTGAACTTTGATATAACACGTGAAAATGGCTTGTGTTTATTATCTCGGAATTTTATCTTGCAAGTCAGCATACTGAAAATGTTGAAAACGGCTACCCAACTATTGCAGAGAGACTCTGGAAAGCTTAGGAAGCAATATAGCTTCACGGAATTTGGAATCAGGGAAAAAAAAACAACAAACTGGGTTCGAATCCAGGCTCTGCCACTTGCTACGTGTAACTCTAAAAAGTTCTGAACCTCAAAGGCTCAGTTTCCTCTCTGTGATGCAGAGATATTAATAATATTTACTTATTAAGGATTAAATAGATTGAATAAAGTCATGTATCTTGAGCTCAGAATAATGTCGTATATAATGATGAGGAAAACTGTTCATGCAAAGTACAAATGGCCCTTGACTTACCAAGGGGCTACATCCCAATAAATACAGCAAAGATATCATAAGTTGAAAATGCATTTAATACCCCAGTAAACCCACGGTGAAGTATTAATAGAAAAATCTTAAATTGAACATATCAAGGAGCAACTGTAACTAAAACTGGAGTTCCTGGTTACAGGAGAGACTTTTAAAGTTGTCAGTTAAGTATGTTAATGGGCTCACTAACTTAGACATCAGAAGATCCAAATGTAAATAACAACCAGGCTTTTTTCTTGCTAGTTATACCTTAGCCAAGGCACAATCACTTGGCACCTCAGCTTCCCATTTAACTGTTAGGTATTAATAACATTAGTTACAATTACCAAGCACTGGCCATATGCCATGCAATCTGATAGGTTCACATAAGAACCCCAGTATTTACAACATCCTTCAAGGTAAGTGTTCTTCTTTCCATTTTATAGAAGGCTAAAACTGAGATAAGTTAGACTTGTTCAAGGCCACACAGCTCGCTCGTAAATGGTAGAATCTGGCTCCACATCCAAGTTTATTGTATTTAACCTGCCACCCACCTCCCCTAGAGAAGATTAAAAAAAAATTATTCCTGTGAAAGTGCTTTTTGAACTGAAAATTCCCATACAAACATAAAATATTATTCATATCCTATATCAATATAAATAATTCGCAAATGGGTTTGTGATTTGCCCCTTGGTGCCTGGGAACCCTGAAAAAAAAGGGTTATACTTTTGGCTCTCTTTCATCTCGTCTTGGAATTTTACCTTGACCTCAATTTCCCTTGAACAGACCTGACAAACAACTAAAGAACAGATATCCAGATGCCCGGCTCTGGCACTCCAGGGCGGCTATCTGCACTGCTGGGATGGGAGTCCAGGGCAACAAAATCACGTGCTTTTCCTAGAAATGTGGACAAAATATTTCTTGAGCTAACTTCCCACACCTACACTTGCAGTTCACATGAGTAAGCACAAATAAAGTAGTCACATAAATGTCCATATAAACTAGTGCTTTCGAGATCATGCCTATACCAAACTCCAGTTCCAGGCCCACACACAATCTAATTAAGGGAAACTTCAGTCCCTTTTTAGGATATGATGTAAAAGTTACAGCTGATCTCCCCCATGAAAATTTTGTTGACTAGTTTCATGGGATTAAGCATGATTCTCTAGGTTACCCACCCTTGGAATAACAGCCCAGCTTTTTAAACTTCTTGGAAATACCACCAAAGGGTTTCCAGGTGTTGATGTTGGAAATGACAGATGAGGCGCAAAGTGGGCCTGGGTTTGGTATCACCTGGACGGCACTTCAATTCCATCCCCCACCTTAATTTACGGAGATGCCCAACGTGACTCTCTCACGCCTGCGGAGGAAACAGGAGAGTAAAGTCCAGATGAGGTGGAGGGCATTTGCCGGGCCAGATCTCGACTCCGGGGAGTTGTTCACGCCCGGAACGACTAAATCTGAGACGTCTAGAGCAAACGCATTTGCATGCGGAAGAAAGGTTGCCTCGCCCCCAGTTTCCCAAAGGCCAGATCTCTGAGGATGTGGCTTTCTCTGCTCCTGGTACTTACCTTTTCGCTTCCCAGTAAGGCTCACTCACTTCCCCTGGGGCGCTCCCGGAGGACTCTACCCTGCATCCGATCAGGTTCAAGGAAGCGCCGCTCAACGAGCCTGGGCCAATTTAAGCCGGCGCGTTGGAAAGACGGAGAGAGGGACGGAGAGGTTGCACCCCTGGCCCCTTACCTCCGACGGCGAGATCTCAAACACGCCCGCGATCTTGGCGTAGAGCTCTCGGACGCTAGAGAAATCCTCCACCCGGCCGGTGGGGCTGCCGTGCGCCAGCTGCGTGTGGAAGACCAGCCTGTGCGCGGGAGCCGGGGAGCCGGGGAGGCTCCCGCCGCCCGCGCCCGTCTGCTCGCCCTCCACCAGCCGGGCGGTCCCCTTGGACTTCTTCTTCTTCTTTCCCCGCAGCCCCAGGGGCATCTTGCCTGGCCGAGAGCGCGGGCCCACCTACGCTGCCGGCTGCCACCGCCTCCGCCCCCGCCCCGCGCCTCGGACTTTGCGCCCCGGGTCCCGGGCAGGTAAATGTCGCCGCTGGGCCAATGGCAGTGGCGCTTCCGCCTGGAGCGCGAGTCGGGGCCCCCTCCTCCACCTGCAGGAGCCAGCACCTGGACGGAGGCAGTCGGCCGCCCTCCCTCGAGAGGGATCTGGGAGCAGGAAAGTTACGCAGAGCCTCTCATCTCATCTCCAGGTTATGCCTCCTCCTTGCGAAAAATGACTGGACTTCCGTGAAGACCTGGGGATGCCGAAAGTACAGAACGTTACTCTTAGAATGCAAGCACGCTGACCCTTCTGTGCTTTTCATAAATTCCTAGGAGGCACTGACACTCGATTCAGCCACAGGACTTCAAGTCAGTACGTCTGAGCCTTTGGGGACAGAGATTTAAGCAGAAGTCAACCTTCTCTGGGTCTTACAAGCTGCAGGGCAGAATTAGAAGGAAGAGTCACATAACCTTGAGACTGGTGCCACGTTCAATTCATAGTCAAACTCAGCACCTCTCAGTATTTTTTGCTGGGCAGCTTTCTCTCCCAACGTTTGGCACTCTTCCCAAGACATTTGCCCCACCTCCGCCCTTCTCTGTCTCTGGCGAGGACCTTGCCTCATATTCCACAGAGAAAACAGGTCTTTTGGTGTGAAGTGTGGGCGCCCTCAATTGCCCACCTCCTGTCTGTACCTCCACCCACCGCCATTCTCCAAGCTTGGAAGAAAATCTCTTTTTATTTGACCCTGGATCTGATCTCTCCACTCAAGGATCTCTATCTTTAAGCTACCTCCCCAGCTGGTGCCACCAATGATCAACATCGTTGCATAGTTTTCAAGTCCTCCAGCTTTGCAGTCCCATCTGGCTATGTTTTTCACAACAAAGCAAAAGTCTTGAATTAATAGCTACATTTCCTCACTTCCCCCCTTGCCCTTGGACTCGCTGTGATCAGACTTTGTGCTGCACGCCATTGAAATTGCACTAACTATGGTCAGCACCTCTTAATCACCAAACATAACTGTTTTCAGTCTTTGTCTTACTTGATTTTTTTTTTAATAGAGACAGGGTCTCACTCTGTAGCCCAGGCTGGAGGAGGACAGTGGCCTGATCATAGCTCATTGCAGCCTGGAACTCCTGAGTTGAAGGGATCCTCTCACCTCAGCCATCTAAGAAGCTGGGACTACAGGCGCCCACGACCTCTCCCAGATAATTATTTTTACTTTTTGTAAAGACAGATCTCACTATGCTGCTCAGGCTGGTCTCAAATTCCTGGCCTCAAGTGATCCTTTCGACTCAGCCTCCCATCTGACTGCATTAATAATTTTATTCTTAAATTTTGCCTCTCTTTTGGCTTCTTTACCACCCCCACCCCCACCCCCAACTGCTACTGTCCAGGAACTGTGTTCACTAAGGCTGTTTTTTCCTCAGCCATCTTCTCTGTTTGCATATTCTCCCTAAATGACCACATCTACTATCTTGGTTTCACAATGTTGACTTCCAAATTTATATCTCCAGCTCATTCGACCAGAAAGAGAATTACTGCAGGAAACTCACAGTTGAGATTGTACAAAACTGACCTCATCATTTCTCCTGAATGTATGTTTTCTTTTTACTCCTAAAGTCAGCAAATAGAACCACCATGCGCTCAGTGGCCCAGACCAGACACCGCTGAATCGTCATAGTAGGCTTTTTCCCTTCCCCTCACCTCTCACATCAACTCAGTCCTGAAAACCCATATGTCTCAAATTAAAGTTAACGGATACACTGGGGGAGGAGAGAGGAGTCTATGAATTCTTTAGGATAACTTTAAAATTTTTGTTTTATGTTTCTGTGACTTAGAAAAGTAATACAAACATATTCTGGTTCATCTAGAAAAGTCATATAAACATATCCCTAAAAATGGGATACTGCCATAGGATCTCAGGTCTCAAATTTACCTTTAGGTTATGATTATTGCCATAGCACCAAATAGTATTACTTTAATTGTCTTGGGCTATGAGAAAAGAGTAGGAAAAAACCTTATAAGCAAATGATGCATTCTCCATCAAGTGAAAGCCAAATGGCTTCACAATGCATCATATGAATAAAGAGCTCACAGAAATTTGATTAAAGAAAAATAAGAGGAGAAATGAGTCACTGTAGGATACTTGACAGCTATGTTATCAATACTGGGAGCATAGGAGGGAACATAGGAGGATGTGAAATTAAGAAAAAATTCAAAGAGAAAAATGACTTTGAGTTGTGTCAAATAAAATATCAAATGATGAGGACAAAAGTGTTGACACAGAGTGGAAAGATTGGATTCTATAACCTTTTGAGTTCCTTTAATTTCTAAATCCCATTTTTGCTTCCCTAGAAAGTAAAAGTTTGCCTCAAGGCCTACATCAAGTTCACCTTTGCTGTGAAATCTCACTTAAGTAATCAACTGTGTTGGGGATGATGGCAGCAGTAAAGAGATGGTACACTCAAATTAAGGTATTTGGTGATGGTTTAATAAAAAGACTGGGCAGTGGCGGTCAGGGTATAACTATAACACATAGTATCCCAGGGCTGTTTCTATCTCAAAATCCAAAGAGATGAGGAATTAGAAAGTTCTGTAGAGAAAATCACCTTAAGAAGAGCTATGACATTTCCTTGAAGGAAACATCCTGCCAGAAGCAACCTGGAAGAAAAGCACCTGGGAAAATTAATAACCTGACTCAATATTACCCTTAGACCCAGGCAGAAGGGGCTTCTGCTCTGGCCCTCCTTTAGCTGCACAACATCCTACAAGATAGGGAGTCCACAACGCCAAGGGGGCATGGCCATCCGGAATTCATACCTTCCTTCCTTTCTTTTTTTTTTTTTTTTTTTTTGAGAAAGAGTCTCACTCTCTTGCCTGGGGCGAGTGCCGTGGCGTCCACCTAGCTCACAGCAACCTCAGACTCCTGGGCTCAAGCAATCCTCCTGCCTCAGCCTCCCGAGTAGCTGGGACTACAGGCATGCGCCACCATGCCCGGCTAATTTTTCTATATATTTTTAGTTGTCTGATTAATTTCTTTCTATTTTTGGTAGAGACAGGGTCTCACTCTTGCTCAGGTTGGTTTCGAACTCCTGAGCTCAAACAATCTGCCCGCCTCCGGCCTCCCAGAGTGCTAGGATTACAGGCGTGAGCCACCGCGCCCGGCCTCATACCTTCCTATCTAGACCATGTTCTGGATACACAGGATCCTCGATTTCCCTGCCCAAGTGGCTCCCAACATGTCTCCAGAATCTGCGTAGGCTTTTCCAGGGTCCAGGTAGCCAGCATCCCTATGCCTGAGGTGTGGCTAAGGAGCAGCTCTTTGCCAGGGTAAAGCGGGGCTGGAGGAGGGTGAGGAGCACCGGACAGAGCTGGGTAGAAAAAGAATGTGGTAGACTGCAGGCGGAGGCCTGTTTCTCACCATGTCCCTATATTCCAATGTGAAACGCTGACAAATTAGAAAACCCTAAATGTGAACTTGGCTTTTCAGGTTATTATAAAGACATATTGGCCAAAATAGGAGCATAGAACATATATTATTTGACAGTTCATTTATAAGCAATTAGTTTTAAACAGTTAGGCATATGGTATCTGTGCCTGCATTTGTATTCTTGCCCCAGGTCCCACAAATGTGCCTCATTCTTCTCCACCCTCAGATTACCTACCTAGACTCAACATTGAAGTAAACCAGAGGCCAGAGGGAAAGCAGTCTTCAGGAGAGATGAGAAAGGTAGAGCTTAGCTAGAGAAAGTAATGGAAGCTAGCTGGCACACCAGGCCACCTAATTCCTCATTTTCTTGAATTCTTAATACACATCCATTGTACTAAAAACAGTTCTTTAAAACAAAATTTTGTGTTTGCATATATGCTGATTTTTTTTGTATATAGTAAGTTGTGAAATCCAACTAGACAGTTCCTTGATGGTGGAAACCAGGTTTCTTATTGCTCCTTGATATCCTGTTCAGATTCTCCCATAATGTTATATATGTAATAGATATCAGTAAATATGATTGGATAAAATTGATTAACCTTTGTTACTATTAACACCTAAGATAAATGAATTAAATATAATTAATTAACAGCATTAGGACTTCACTTTACATCTAGGCTTAGGGTGCAACCCACATTTTCAATCTATAATATTTCTATGCAGTAGCATTTGATGTTTCCAACAACCTTAAAGTATCAACTATAAAATCAAATATTAATATAAGTGAGTCATTTAAAAAATTCTAGGCCGGGTGCGGTGGCTCACGCCTGTAATCCTAGCTCTCTGGGAGGCCGAGGCGGGAGGATCGTTTGAGCTCAGGAGTTCAAGACCAGCCTGAGCAAGAGCGAGACCCTGTCTCTACTAAAAATAGAAAGAAATTAATTGGACAACTGAAAATATATAGAAAAACTAGCCGGGCATGGTGGCACATGCCTGTAGTCCCAGCTACTTGGGAGGCTGAGGCAGAAGGATCACTCGAGCCCAGGAGTTTGAGGTTGCTGTGAGCTAAGATGATGCCACGGCACTCTAGCCTGGGCAACACAGTGAGACTCTGTCTCAAAAAAAAAAAAAAAAATTCTAGAATTTGGCAGGGCATAGTGGCTCACAGCTGTAATCCCAGCACTTTGGGAGGCCAAGGCAGGAGTATCACTTGAGGCCAGAAGTTTGGGACTATTATGGGCAGCATAGCCAGACCCTACCCTGTCTCTAAAAAAAAATTTAAAAATTAGCCAAGCACAGTGGTGGGAGCCTGTAGTCCCAGCTACTTGGGAGGCTGAGTTGGAAGAATCACTTGATCCCAAGAGTTCAAAGCTGCAGCGAGCTATGGATCATGCCATTGTACTGCCACCTAGGCTATAGAGCAAGACCCCCATCTCTTAAAAAAAAAACTAGAATAAAACTAACTTAACCTTATATATATCTGCCAAAAGCAATATTATCTTGTTTATAAGAAAACACATAGCTATCAAATGAATTATAAATCTACCAACTTGTTTTCCCCAGCAAATGTAGACTCTAATTACATGTAACATTAGGAGTTCTGAAGAAACACACTCATCACCTCCCTCCATCCATTCCCCTACCCTCATTATGTATGTAAGCAGTAAGCAAATCCTTGGGAGAAAATAAACACAGGATTTGTTAAACCATATGCAGCTTTCCCTAGGACTAAAGATAGAATGTCTTATAGTTGCGTGGCAACAATGAACAACTGAAGGTGGCAAATGGGGGAGGAAATAACTCTTAGCTGAAATTCAAATGAATTTTGTTCACATAATTGGAAATAGAGAACCGGAAAATGGAAAGAGGGAAAGGAGGTGAATTAATGGAGTGGGAAGAGTAAAGGTAATAATCACTAAGAATAAATATTAATAGGAGCTCACTGTGTACCTACTGTGTGTCTGGCTTAGGGCTCAGTATTTTTCATGCCTTATTTCATCCATGGGTACGCGGAGGAAACCTGGCATGGAGTCTAAATTACTCTACATCTCCAAGGTTATGGTAAATAAACATTAAAGAGGCAAGAACAAATGTGAACAGTGAGCCAATTTAACATAAGTTCTCCTACAGTAACATAAATATGGAAAAGCTGCATGATGTTTAGAGATCAGCCACATTCATAAGGTCACATTTTAATCATTCAAGAACTATAGGCCGGGCGCAGTGGCTCACGCCTGTAATCCTAGCACTCTGGAAGGCCGAGGCAGGAGGATCGTTTGGGCTCAGGAGTTCGAGACCAGCCTTAGCAAGAGCAAGACCCCCGTCTCTACTAAAAATAGAAATTAGCTGGACAACTAAAAATGTATAGAAAAAATTAGCCGGGCATGGTGGCACATGCCTGTAGTCCCAGCTACTCGAGAGGCTAAGGCAAAAGGATCACTTGAGCCCAGGAGTTTGAGGTTGCTCTGAGCTAGGCTGACACCACAGCACTCTAGCCTGGGCAACAGAGTAAGACTTTTGTCTCAAAAAAAAAAAAAAAAAGAACTATATACAAAACTGAAAACAATAATAGTAATTGGTTGACATATAAGCCTTTGATGACTCTTTCAGAGTTAAGCAAATAATTTCCTTTATGCAGAGATAAATGCATAAAGATATAGCAATGACAAAATGAAATGTAATTTCTTTAAGGAAAAATAAACATATAAGAGTGGAAATTTTTGAATAATTCTATTATAGGCCAAAAATATGAAATCTGGAGTCAATGTACTTTCCATTTGCTGGGGGTGGGGGAAGGTAAAAAAGATTGTCAGCACCTGAGAGTCATTAGCTGGTGATGAGATAATTTTCTCCAACTGTTTCATTTTAAACTTGAAATAAATGCAAATGATAGATTTCTCGGACATGGTCAAATATTTTTCATTTTGTTCCTTAGTTTTATTAGAAAAATTATGCTAGTAAATGTTATCCAGAAATATTTTGCCACATTTGGTCATTAATTTTAAAACACTGAACTTACTCAGTAAATTTTTTTAAATTAAGAATTTGACCTGAAAACTAATTATTAAAATATAACCTCAATAATTTGAGATAACGTAAGGTTTTGCTGTAATTTTAGCAGAGGCAGAGATGAAGTTTATATCTGCCAAACAGAATGCAAAGAATGTTGATTTATGTGGAATAAAAATAATCTGAAAATCCAGATGGAATTTTTGAGTGGACATCCTGCTATTTTCCTTGCAAAAGCCAAGTAAACAAATTGAAACAGTGAGTTTATGTATTAAAAAGGAAAAACTCAGTGATAAGGGAATGTTATAGTATCAGTGCAGAGATATATTATTTTCTATGCTTTCTGAAACTATTATAATTGAGGGAAGCTGTTCAGGATATCAAATAAGAGCATGAGTTTTAGATCAAGAGACCTGGTTTAAATCATTGTGCTGTTATATACTAGTAGTTGACTGTGATCTTGGGCAAGTCTTTTCATATCTCTTGGCTACTAATAATTTTTCGTATCTAAAGATGCTTACTCCTTATGGCTAATATAAGGATTATATGAAATAACATTTACAGATCAGGTGGCATAGTGCCTAGCACATCGCAAATGATTTTTTTTTTTTTTTTGAGACAGAGTCTCACTTTGTTGCCCTGAATAGGGTGCCGTGGCATCAGCCTAGCTCACAGAAATCTAAAATTCCTAGAGTTAATCAATCCTCCTTCCACAGCCTCCTAAGTAGCTGGGACTACAGGCATGTGCCACAAAGCCCAGTTAATTTTTCTATTTTTAATAGAGATGGGGTCTTGCTCTTGCTCAGGCTAGTCTCAAACTCCTGAGCTCAAGCGATTCTCCCACCTTAGCCTCCCAGAGTGCTAGAATTACAGGCGTGAGCCACCACGCCCAACCAGTAAATGATTAAGAAATAGTAGTTTTATTGCACAATAGATGTTCATAATGAAAATGAATGACATACTCTAAGATCCAGTTTTATCTTCTGAACTTCTGAATCAAGTACATATTCTGTTTTGATCATAATTTTCATATGGTATATTTCA
The DNA here is from genome assembly GCA_963575035.1 of Avahi laniger. Classification (NCBI taxonomy): domain Eukaryota; kingdom Metazoa; phylum Chordata; class Mammalia; order Primates; family Indriidae; genus Avahi; species Avahi laniger. The sequence goes on from CAUYSK010046130.1 coordinate 21,792, forward strand.
TTGTACTCTTAAACTTTGAAAATAGGCTATTAGAACATGATATATATTTAACTTCTTAAAAATAATGAATCAGAACATTCTATTCCAAGCATTTGGGGTTAAGAAAAGTTGGCTTAAATAGTGAATATTAGTTACAGGAGAAATGTTAAAAAAAAAGCCAAAACTTGCAACCCAATCATTTTGAAGTATAATAGCAAATTTCAACAATTGGTGTGCTAATCATCTTTTTTTTTTTCTGGAGATCAGGTTTCTTTCTGTCACACAGGCCAGAGTGTAGTGGTACACTTAGCTCACTATAGCCTTGAACTCCTGGGCTCAAGCCATCCTCCTGCCTCAGCCTCCCAGTAGTTAGGACTACCAGCACACATGACTGTGCCCAGCTAAATTTTTTTTTTGTACAGACAGATTCTGGCTATGTTGCCCAGGCTGGTCATGAATTCCTGGCCTCAAGCAATCCTCCCACCTCAGCCTCCCAAACTGCTGGGATTACAGACATGGACCAGGGCTACATTTTTTTTTATCTGTGCACTAATTCAAATCCTGAAGAACATTTATCTAACAAATGAATATTTGAAGGTATCAACTAAATTGGAAAATAATCACTCTCTTTATGAAACATTGTATTTAATATTTCTTTAATTCAGAATATTCTACTTCTCCCAAATTATCCCAAATTTACTATGTTTCAAAAACATTTTGTATAATTTGCCTCCTTGCACATCTTTCTTAAATAAAAATATTAACAAATTAATTTCACAAAATTTCTACAGTTTAAATTATTCAGCATAAATTAATTCCAACAAACATTTATTGAGAAATTGTTCCATTCATATAAGGACTGACCAAAATTTTCAAGAACACCCAACCTAGTGAGGAAGATTAACACAATTGTTCAGTATGCAAGGCAGATTATAATAAGCCCTACGAGGAAATAAGCAGAATAAGGAAAAGACTGCTTCTAATCAAAGAAATGAAGAATGTCTCGCATGTGAGCTGGACCTTGATTTTGACAGACGGAAGATGGGAGTAGAATGGGAACCACGTGAAGGAAAAATTGTTGGGCATTCTTTCTTCAGAGGCTAAACATAAGGGGATGTCAATGGCTAATCTTACAAACGTGCCTACAGTTGGAGTTTCAATATATAAAACTGAAAAGGTAGGTTGATACCAGATTATAAATGGTAATAAATACTACAAAGAAGTTTGAATTTTATTTTTCACAATTGATAATAACCAATAATGTGGTTAATGCAGAACACCAGACCAGCAGTGAGGAACCCTAACCATTAGCTCCTCCAACCATTAGCTTGTGGGCAAATCATTTACCAGGTCTAGGTACCATTTTTTCCACTTGTTTAAAAATAAAAAATAAAAAACTGAGAGTTGGACTGAATGATTCCTTTACATACAAAAGTAATATAATTCTGTGATCCAATATAAAACTATGCAACTATAACTTTTATCATTATCATGCACAAGGTAAAATGGATTCCTGCTTAAATAGAAAACTTAGAATTGTATTATCCTGTGGTGGTAAAAAGATGATTCAGTTTTGCTGATACCTGGTTCTAAGTTTGTAACAGACATTTTCTTTTTAGTGATTAAATCACATACATATTCAACTAAAGAAAGTTTATCCCATTCTCTGCCATTATACCACTTTCTTCTCTGGCAGGATCTCAAGGCTTTGAAAAAATTCAGAGTGACATAAAAATTCAAAACAAAGTATTTAGGCACAGTGCCTGGCATTTTAATTAGTGCTAAAGACTTGTTGAAATGAGTTTTTCCCTGCTTCTCAATTCCATTGCTAACTTTAACTCATGCCCTTTAATCTCTTAACGTGATCATTTCAATTGTCTTCCAACTGGTCTCATTTCTCCTGTTCTATATCTTTTCCATCCATCTGCCATACTTCTACCTGTGAGTGATTTTAGCAAACTTAAATCTGATTGTGTTATTTTCCAGTTTAAATCTGCTTGTTTTCTGTTGCTTACAGCAGCAGTGCTTAAACTGTGGTTCCCAGATCAGCACACAGGAACTTTTTGTAAATACAAATTCTCAGGTCCCACCCCAAACCCACAATCCATGTGTTAGCAAGTCTTCCAGGTGACTCTGACACACAATGAAGTTTAGGAACCACTGGCTTATAGGGTAAAATACAGATACCTTAGGACAGCGTACATTCGGCACTCATTCCCTTCCTATTCCTCTTTCTCTCTCCCAAATCAAATTCTATATTCTATCCCTGTTACAGTGCTGGCAGTTCCCTAAACACCACTTCAACCTTTGCTCACGGTACTCCTAGAAAATACTTTCCCAACATGGCAGCCTGATAGTCCTCTGCTCATTTTTCAAAATTCAGCTCAAGGGTACATGAAGTGTGGTGGCAGATATAGCTCTATGGAGCCTCTGACAAACCCCAACAGGAAAATCAGGGTGCAGAGCTCTAGGATTTGGGAGTAAGGGCCTGTTCTCTGCTGCCAACAACCATTTTCCCTCTGAAAAGCAGGTCCTGACTTGATGAGGTGTTCTGGTGGAGACTGCCCACCTCATCATGGGACACCGAGTGATTGTGCAAACTGAGCTACCCCACGTGAATTGAATGCTACTTGGGCAACCAAATCTTAAAGTTGAAACACGTACTCCATTATTAATGGAATAATGCATTTCATTATTAAATAGAAATGCTATGACTAGTTAATAAAGGAGGAAAAGCACAGGTCTGCACATTTTGCTGGCACAGCCAGAACTGGACAGCTGTTACATTACATCCCACTTGCGGGTAGCCCTGAAAGACATAGTGATAGGAAATTCCCCCAGTTCACTTGGGGCAGTTCACTGGTCCACTTCGAATGAACAGAAAAATTTGTTCAAGGGTCCTAGGTTAATCAGTGAGTTAAAGGGCTTGAAAGATGAGCCCAAGGGCACCACTGAAACACTACTGACCATTCTGGTTTGCTGCTAATTCATTAGGCAACTCCTTTGTCAGAGTTTTAACTTTAAAGCCATACTGAGAAGACTACTGGAAGAAGTAATTCACCAGCCTGAGGGCTTTGGACAGGAAAGAGGAAGAGGAATGAATATCCAAGGACTACAAGTCAATCTACCTTTTTTGCTTGTTTTTTCTTTTTTTTTTTTTTTTGAGACAGAGTCTCACTCTCTTGCCTGGGGCGAGTGCCGTGGCGTCAGCCTAGCTCACAGCAACCTCAAACTCCTGATCTCAAGCAATCCTACTGCCTCAGCCTCCCGAGTAGCTGGGACTACAAGCATGAGCCACCATGCCCGGCTAACTTCTTCTATATATATTTTTAGCTGTCCAATTAATTTCTTTCTATTTTTGGTAGAGGTGGGGTCTCACTCTTGCTCAGGCTGGTCTCGAACTCCTGAGCTCAGAATGATCCGCCCACCTCGGCCTCCCAGAGAGCTAGGATTTCAGGCGTGAGCCACCGCGCCCGGCCCTAGATAAGTATTTTCATTTTAGCTTTCAGATTATATTTTCTTGATAACTCTATAAAACTATTTCTTCAAAATATAAATAAAGAATAAATCAGTGTTTGAATGATTATAGACTTCCCATTGCCATTTTCAATTTTCTGTCCTCCAGAGAATCAATGGTGAAGATTATAACTGTGAAATTCCTTATGTTATGCACTTGTTTGGATCCCTTTATGTGGAAAGATCCTTTATCTATACCATTTAGATTTTCCCATGTAGTATAAATCAAAATTATGAAAGCTTTTAAAAATAATATTTAATCACTAATTCCATAAACATGTTCTTTCCTATTGAAGTCAGGAATAAAGTGAGAATAGTCCCTATGACATTATTACTCAAAACTCTTCTGGAATCCTGGCCAATGAAATGAGACCCAGGAAATAAAGAGACATAGTTATCAGAAAGAAAGAAACACAAAAACAGCAATTTAAAGATGATATGTTTCTAGCCTGGGCAACACAGCGAGACCCCATCTCTATAAAAAAAAATTTTTAGTGTGCCTGTAGTCCTAGCTATGCAGGACAGTGAGGCAGGAGGATCACTTGAGCCCAGAAGTTAGAGGCTGCAGTGAATTATGATCACACCATTGCACTTCAGCCTGGGAGACCTCTAAAAAAAAAAAAAAATTTGACTACCTAGAAAAATCCAAGAGAAACATTTAATTTTAAAAGGACATGTTTAAAGTGGAAACTTCAAAAACACAGAAAATCAAAGAAAATAAAAATCACCCATAATCCCTCTCATCAGAGGAAACCAATGTTAAAAATGAACAATTTTGTTCATATCTTCTATTATGTTTTTGCACATATATGTGTATGTTTATGTCTGTGTGCATATATTTATTACAAACACCTTATATTTATTTATACTGCCACTTACTGTTGGGTGAAATATAAAGTGACCGGACAGAGGGACGTCTCGTGTTACCCTGAGCAGAAGTTTAGTCCCTGCTGCGAGAAGGGTGGTAAGGAAAGAACATCTCACCGAGGCCAGAGGACAGGGACACAAAGCCTGGCCATAATTCTAAAGCCTAAAAAGTTCCAAAACACAAAAATGTTTTAAAACTCATTTGGTAGCAAACCTTAACCTCAAATGATGTGAAGCCATTCAGTCTTTATTTACCCCAAATAGTGTTAATATGCATGTTAATGAAAATAGATCACTGCATTACATTACAGGGAACTTCCGGAGGACCCATTGGGGATTTTAATGCTCTGTATTGCCCTTCTAAAATCCAGAATATTCTGAATTCTGAGGATGGCCCCCGGGGCTTTGGGTAAGGGAGTATGTATCTATAATATAGGCAGTGTCTGGAGACAACAAAAAGATAGACATATGCTACAGTTGCTACAGTCCAGGAGCTCACAACCAAAATTAAGATAGCACAGGAAAAGCTTTAAACCTTTCAAATAAACCTTTAAACAAATATATAATACATATAATCCTAGTCTGTATTGAAATTAAGGGATCTATAGTACTACCTGTGAATGTTTGTTTAATGTATGAGTGGATGAGTGCCCATAACTGTGCAGAATCATGTTTGATGGAGAGAGCCCCGTACTAAAATACAAAAGAGATGTGCTTCAGCCAAAGAAACTGTCACAAGAGCAAACAGACAACCTACAGAATGGGAGAAAATTTTCGCATGCTACAAATCCGATAAAGGGCTGATAACTAGAATCTATTTAGAACTCAGGAAAATCAACAAGAAAAAATCAAACTACCCTATCAAAAAGTGGGCAAAGGACATGAACAGAAACCTTTCAAAGGAAGACAGAATACTGGCCAAAAAACATTTGAAAAAATGCTCAACATCTCTAATCATCAGGGAAATGCAAATCAAAACCACAATGAGATATCACTTATCACCAGCAAAACTGGCCTTTATCAATAAGTCCCAAAACAATAAATGTTGGCGTGGATGCAGAGAGATAGGAACACTCATAAACTGCTGGTGGGGCTCCAAACTAGTGCAACCTCTGTGGAAAGCAATATGGAGATACCTCAATGAGATACAAGTAGAACTATCATTTGACCCAGCAATCCTGTTACTGGGCATCTACAGAAAAGAACAAAAGACACTCTATAAAAAAGACTCCTGCACCGGAATGTTTATTGCAGCACAATTCACAATTGCAAAGATGTGGAAACAACCCAAGTGTCCATCAATATATGAGTGGATTAATAAAATGTGATATATGTATACTATGGCCTACTATTCAGCTTTAAGAAACACTGATGATATAGCACCTCTTGTATTCTCCTGGATAGAGTTGGAACACATTTTACGAAGTGAAGTCTCCCAGGAATGAAAAAATAAGCACCACATCTACTCACCAGCAAATTGGTCTCACTGATCAACACATAAGTGCACATATAAGAATAAAATTTACTGGGTGTTGGCCAGGTGGAAGAGTGGAGGAGGGAGTGGGTATAAACATACATAATGAGTGCGATGCACAGCATCCCGAGGATGGACACGCTTGAAGCTCTGACTTGGGGGGCAAAGGGGGACAAGAGTGACATATGTAACCTAAACATCTGTACCCCCAAAATATGCTGAAATAAAAAAAAACAAAGATATCATTTTAAAACTATTGTGTAATCCTCATTTTTTCTTTAAAAATCTTGGTCATTTTTTACTTCTCTGAATAGTCACATAGTTTACTATGGCACACATATTCCCATTGCAATGATTTATTTTCAAATAAATATCTTTTCTTTTAGAGAGCCTCTCTCTGTTTGTCACTTAGGTTGACACTCCCACACATGCTCCCCCATTAGCAACATTTCCCATGACAGTGGCGCATTTGTTACAACTGATGGTTCTACATTGACACATCATTATGATCCAATGTCAATAGTGGACATTAGTGTTGACTTTTGCAGTTGTAAATTCTATGGGTTTGGACAAATGTGTGATGACATGTGTCTACCATTATAGAGTCACAGAGAGTAGTTTTAGCACCCTAAAAATGTTCTGTGGCTATTTCTCGCTCACTCTGCACAAATCCCTGGCCACTGAGCATTTTATTGTCTTCATGGTTTTTGTCTTCTACAGAATGTCAAATAGCTGGAATCAGACAGAACATAGCCTTTTCAGATTGGTTTCTTTTACTTAGTGCTTTTCATTTCAGTTTCATCCACATCTTTTCATGACCTGGTAACCTCATACTTTTAAATGCTAAAGAATATTTCATACCTGGAAGTACCACAGTTTATCCATTTATCTACTGAGGGACATATTTCCTGCTTCCAAGTTTTGGAATTCTGCACAAAAGTACCATAAGTATCTTTGTACATATTTGTGTGGACATAAAGTCTTCAAATCTACATTCACATTTCCCGTATGTCTGTAATATTCTGTGTGGGTCAATTCAGGCAAATTTCCCACGTTACCCTTATGCAGACATCCTAAAAACTATTGGGAAGATTTGACAACGTTAAAGCTCTTGAATAGTTAGGTAGCATCATTTTATCAATTAGTTCATTAATAGACTTTCTCCATGGATTACATCAATTTGTGGGGTTAAGCACATGAGGGACTCTTTGATAAAAGTATCTCTTTCTTCTATAACATTAAACAGTTTAGAATCCCTATCACCATGGGAGTAAATACTGAAAAAGTATACATTACCAGAATATGCCATCTCCATGTTCATGTTAACTTACATTGATTTGCACAAATTTGACCCCATTAATTTTTCATAACAATATTTGACTTCAAGTTCTTACTGCTACAGTGCAACATGTTATTTGCACTATAACCTCTCGACAAATCCTCCTCACATTGTTTGTATGATTCCATTTCTCTAACTATAATTAAATAATAACATCTAGCTTAGGATATTGAGGATTAACAGAAATTAGATTTTCCCCAGGGGAACATCTCAGGGAAGCACAGAATCCAGTAAGACACATGTGCTTTGCTGTCAGCTCCTCATGTCTCAGACCTCATCATTTTGAGATTTCTCCAGGGGAGCCCCTGTCTGCCTCCAGGGATCGTGGAAATGGAAATGAAGGGCCTCTTCCAAACATACTCCTCTCCCTGGAGACGCTCACTAGAAAGGCATCATTGTTTTTGGTAACTGGCAACTGGGACAAAGTTTTTTAAACTCTGATTAGGTCCAGAGTGTGCACTGTCATTGTCACTACAGGTGAAATGATAATTGCAGCTCTGTGGGGAGGTGAGGTCACAGGATCACAAATCATATCTCTCAGACCTGGCTCCCCCCTCCCACACACTCACTGGCTGTGCTGACCTGATTGTGATCCCTGAGCCCATCAGCAGTGGAAGAATCTCAGGTGAGTATTTTGTACTTGGTCTGTGAGGCACAGTCTGCAAGGGCAGTAAGTGCATTAGGAGCTGGG
>CAUYSK010046132.1:0-16048 GCA_963575035.1 Avahi laniger
CATGCCTGTAATCCTAGCTCTCTGGGAGGCCAAGGCGGGTGGACTGTTTGAGCTCAGGAGTTCGAGACCAGCCTGAGCAAGAGTGAGACCCCGTCTCTACTAAAAATAGAAAGAAATTAATTGGACAACTAAAAATATATATAGAAAAAAATTAGACGGGCATGGTGGCGCACGCCTGTAGTCCCAGCTACTCGGAGGCTGAGGCAGAAGGATCGCTTGAGCCCAGGAGTTTGAGGTTGCTGTGAGCTAGGATGACGCCACAGCACTCACTCTAGCCAGGGCAACAGAGTGAGACTCTGTCTCGGAAAAAAAAAAAAAAAATACATACATGTACAGACGTTTGTGCCCAAATCAATTAGTTAACAGTGTTTTCTGGGAGAGTAGTGAGATTGAGCTGCAGATGGCAAGCACACAGAGAGAATGCTTTTTTCCCCCATGTAATTCTATATTGCTACTTTTTTTATATGTACGATTACATATGCATTCTTCTTGTCATCTTTTTTTTTTTCAATAATGAAAGTCTTTCTGTTGTTGATAAACAATCCTTTGCCAGGAACAAAGGATTATTTTTAAAAAGATCTATCACCATTTTCTTTAAGCACTTTTTCTTTTGTCACAACAGAGGGGTTATCAGATACTCACTCCTTAGCTGACATTGTATAAAAACTATCCTATTTCTTCTTACCAGGGTCCTGATTCCTCATCCACTTAAATTTGATTAATTTCAGTTTACTGCAGCCAGAGTCACTGGGAAAATTATTATAAAATAGGCTTAATGATCCTGTCTAGTATCTGCTACATTCCCAATCTCTGAAAACTTCTCACTTTTTAATGGAATAACTCTCACTTCTTGATAGACTATTACTCACTTTTTGATAGAAGACTTCACACTTCTTGATGGAATTCCATCTCATGAAAGGAAAATATCCACGGGGAACTTCTTTCGGTTGTAAACCCACCCCCCATATCAACAAATCATATCATTCACTGCATACTTTAACTGTGTGGCCAGTAATATTCTAAATTTTATTATACCCAAAGTAAAAAATTAACATGGTATTTGAGTACTGGCTGAAACAAAATGAAATCTACCTGTCCTATTACCTGAAGAGGTTCAAAAGAGGGCAGAAGGATAAGCAAACATTTTTATACATCTACAAATGTAAGCATTCTATACAATATTCACAAGGAAATTATGTCTCTATTATAAGCTAAGAAACTACTGTCAAAGGACTTTCATTCCTTTTACTTCTTAACAAAGTTACTTTCAACAGTCTCATCCCAACCTGTCAGTCTCTAAATCCTACATTTTATCCGTCCTGGATCACCCCGGTGTCTGACAACCACACACTTCGAGCTTTTTTGCTTTAGGTTCTCAATTTATAATAAAAAAGTTAAAAACTAGAAAATTACAATAAATCAATATTCAAAGAGCTCAACGAAATACATTCGTGTATGTTATCAATTAAGAGCAGACAACACTTAAGATTAAATATTTTCCACATTGTTTTGCTACGTAAAATTACTGCTCCTGGCTCTAGAGCTCAGCCTCTCTTCTCTGTCCTGTACAGCTGATTCCTCCAAAGACTGAGTCTACCTCAGATACATCATCTTCCCTATTTTCTGACATTGCAGAATGTCAGAAAATTTCCTGTGGAAAATAAGTAATTACTTATTAATCTTATATAGATCGTTTTAACTGTCTCATAAAAATACATGCTTTAAAAACTTCATGGTATACAAACAAGTATACCATAAAAACAGTCATTATCAGCTTTTAATCAAAGCTGAATCTGAAATTCTTGTTCAGGATCACAATATCCTACAGAGAAATTCAATTTCTAAAGTGAAATGCAATTTGATACATTGTTCTAATGTACAGCACCTACCTTCTCAACCACTCCTCGAAATAAAAAATATCTGAATTCATTTATTCAAGCAACATTATTAAATATAATAAGAGTGCTTTCCTTTTCTTCAATTGTCGGCCTTTCCCCACTCCCCCACCTCTCCCCACCAAAAGAAAATAAAAAACAGTGGACAAAACCTGGGACAGTGAAGTTGGACAGACATAGTTTTGAATCCTAGCTCTATTTCGCTAGTCATTTACTTTCTCTCTGTGTTTAAAATCTCCACCTCTGTCAAATAGGAAAAAATATGCCTCCTTTCAAGGAAATTTCTGTGAAGATGAGAGGATTGGTGTAAAGCACCTATCTCATTGCTTGGCAGATAACAGGTCATCCTCAATAAATAGTAACTATTCACAGTTCAAAAACCTATAATATCTCCCCCAAAATTGCTAACAATCTAGGACCTTAGTTTTCTTTTTTTTGGGGGGGGGGAGGATCTTTTCCTTTATTATTTGGAGTTCCTCCACATGGAAACATGGGACCTCCCCACCCCACGCCTAGTGCCTCTGGCATCCCCGTAACCAGTACACCAGCTCCTGAAGAGTCCCCTTTAAAATCATCAATATAAAAAAGGAGGGAGGGAGGGAAGGCCTGGCCACCCTCCAAGCTGGGCAGGGCTGCTGGGCAGAGAGGGGGCCTTGGCTTCTGCACTAGGACCTTAGTTTTCAATCACATTTTAGAAATTATAATGTATAAAATAATACAGACTGTACTTTTTACTTTTAATCACATTTTGACAATTGTTATGTGTAAAATAATATTTAGTAATCTTAAAACCCAAGTTTGATCATCTTTCTTCTCTACCTAATCTTTCAACGGCTCTTCAATACAACTAAAATAAAATCCACATTCATTACCATGGCCTATAGGATCTGGCCTGCCTCTCTCCAACCTAATCTCCTGTCACACTTCCTCCCACTGAATAAACTCTGAATAAGCCGTATTAGTCTCTGGAACAAGCCATGTTCTTTCCCACGTTGGGGCCTTTCCATCTGCTGTCCTCTGCCTGCACACTCTCTGCACCCACTCTGTCAAATGTCCAGCTTCTTCTCATCCACCATGTTTTAACCCACTGTCCCTTCTACAGAGGCCTTTTCTGACAACCATTTCTGAAGAGGTCCTAGTTCCCCTATCCTTCTGCCCCATGTGTGATCTTCACAGCAGTTATCTGTTTGCTCTTTTTTCTCCTTCGTTAAGGTCCATCTTCCCCACCAGCAGGCGAGACTACCAGAAAGTGTTAAAATGAACTCAGGTTTGCTCTTGCTATTTGGTTCATGTTTGGTGTTTCGTATTTAGCCTTTTTCAGGATCCTACAGGTAGGAAAGGTGGCAGGGCCAAGATGGAATTAAGTATTAGTGATTGTTAGTGACTTTGCATAATATCAAATCTCCATTGTTTTTTCAAAGATCAGACTTCATCTCCAAAATTTTAGACTGATATGATCTGAAATCTGTCCATCATAAAAATGTTTTAGTATCACTTTTTAAAGTGTCATAAAGTTAGTATTTTACGTAATTTCTTCATGATTTGCAAGAAGACCAGATGCAATGTGATAACCTGCAAACAGTACCATCAATGTTCTGACCAGTTGCCTGGAAATTAACAATTCTTAGAAAAAGTATATTAATAATATCAGTTAACATGCCAACAATCTCAGCAATATTTATACTTCAGCTCAAAATCAGAGGAAAATCTGAATTGGTCATTTTTCATTCTGCTAGATGAAAAAAATATAAGAAGTTTCACATTAATTACAGATCTTTCATGAAAACCTCTTATAAGTAACTTTTTCATATTGGTGGTCAAAAGACTCTCTAAGAGTAAGACCCAATACAGATGCATATTCACCAAATACTGTTACAAAGGTTTTTGAATTTCTGAAATAAAAGTATTTTAGTCCCACTTTTACTAATGAAAATATGACCACAAGGATATTACAATGTGAGAATTATCCTGGAGGTGCAATCCAATGATCTGAATCATGACACTATTATACCACTGTAATATTCAATGACCACCATTTTAGCAACATCTTTTAAGAAATTTTCATTGATTAAGTGAATACTTATAAAGGTTTCAACTGACACTTCTTCATTGTTAAGTGATGTCATATTTGTCTACCATGAGCAATAATACCTTACTAGTATTCTGAGTACCAAATGTTTTATCACAGTAAATTGTCAAGTCATCTTTAAACAGGACATCTCCTTTGCAAAACTTCATTAAACACTTCCTTTCCAATCTTCTGCAGTTATTCTGACCTACTATAAAACTGGATAATCAACTAATTTGGAACACATTCTAAATAACTCTGAACTAGACACAACTACACTTATGAATTCAAGATCACCTCTATTTGGTATGCTAATCCATTTTACCTTATTGCTACATCATATAGAGTTTTGTGGGAGATATTTGTTTTACAAAGAGAAAGATAACAACCCGGTATACTGTAGCTCTCGATCTTCTGTGATATCTTGTGGGTTGTTTTTTTCTTTTCTTCATAATGATAAATCTTTCATTAACTCACTGCCATTTGCAGACGTGTTGAGTTTTCCTACTCATTTCAATGAATTATGGTAACAAGAGGAGAGAATGCTTAAAATTAAAATTGTCCTAGAAAATCTAATTCATCTTATCAGTTTATAAAGTCACTATAGACAAATTTGTAAAGCAAGGGACTGAGGGCAAAACCAGCAAGACAGAAAAGAGAAGTCGAGGAATCTGAGATCTAGTCCTGGTCTCCCTAACAAAATATAAGGACACTCCTAAGACAACAGGAATTACGGGACAAAGTCTAAAGACATAATAATAATAGTTAACATTTACTAAGCATTTACTATGTGCCAGGCACCATTCTAGTGCTTTACCTGTATTAATTTTTCCAATCCTCCATCCCTAGTGGTAAGAATTATTATTTTTTAAAGATTTAGGGGGTACACAAAGGCAGTCTTGTTATATCAAATAAGGCACAGATGTGAAGTCTGGGCGTTTAGTGTAACCATTACCCAAAAAGTGTTCATTGTACCCCATTAAGTAATTTTCACCCCCACCCTCCGATACTCTCACTGTTCAGAGTCTCCAATGTCTATTATTCCACTTGCTATGACCATGTGTCCATATTATTTAGCTCCTATGAGAACATCCAATATTTGACTTGCTGCTTCTGAGTTATTTCAACTAAAGGAATTGTTATTACCCTCATTTTACAATGAGAAAACTAAGCTATAAAGAGAATAAATAATTATCCCAAAGTCATGAAGCTAGCTCATAAAGAGGGCAAGATTTGAACCAAGTTAGTCTGATTCCCCTGTGCCCAAGATGACAACCACTAGATCTGTACTATCCAATATGGACAGTGATATGTGACGTGGTTATTGAGAATTTAAAGTGCAGCTAATCTAAATTAAGATGTGCTTTACGTAGTATAAAATACATACCATATTTAGAAGAGTTAGTGCATCACATACAAAAAATATAAAATATCTCATTGATAATTTTATACTAATTACATGTTACAGTATTTTGGATATATTCATTTAAATAAAATATGTTATTAAAATTAATTCCACCTTTACTTTTCTAGTGTGGTATCTAGAAAATTTTAAAGTATGCACTTAGCTTGTGTGTCCTATATTTACTATTTATTATATTTCTATTGGACAGCATTGTAACGGCCCATGTTACCCTTCATTAATACTCTTTAAAACAATCACATTCTCTAAATAATACAATCACAGCACATACAACCACAATCACAGAACAGTGTGATAGGAGCCATGGAAGGGTATGTACAAGGTACTTGGAGAAAGGCTAACTGGCCTAGAGAGTCAGGGAGAACATTCCTGCAAAATGACATGAAACCTGAGGGATAGGCAGGTGCCAGCCAGTGAAGACCAGAACACACCCAGTCAAAGCCAACAGCAGGTGCAAAGACCTAGAAACAAGCTGACAGTGGAAGCGGCATGGTACTCAAAGAAATTCAGAACTAGGTAGGCAGGGCCCAGATCATCGTAAGGATTTTTATACACTAAGATTAGTTTGGAAGTTAAGGAGTTTGGCAAGGACTTTGAAGGGCTTTGAGATGGGAAGTGAGGATCACATTTACTTTTTATTAAAAGGGTCATTCTTGCTGCAAAATGAACATTAGTTTGAATGGAACAAGATTGGAGATAGGAAAACCAGCTAATTTCCACTAACCACTGTAGTAATCTTAGTTGAAACCTGATGAAGTCCTGCTTAGGAAAGCAGCAATGGTGGCTAAAAGAAATGGGAAGATTTGATGAATTTTTAGGGTGGCCTCAAGCCTTAGAGACTAAATAAATGTGGAAGTGAGGGTGAGCAAATGTGGAGAAAAGGCAATGGAGGAGTCAAAGATGATAACAAGTTTCTGGCTTAGATGATGCTGAATGGTGGTGCCAGTCACTGGGGAGGAGGGCACAGTAAGGGAGATCACATGCCTGCTGTAACAAGAGTTTAAGGTGCTTACATGACATGGATGTGGAAGACATACGAGCATGGACTTCAGAAGAGATTCAGGATGAAAGGATGAAGATACATACTGAAACCAAAATTACACGAAAATATGAGATAGACTAAGAAATGTAAAATCTGAAGAAAGCCTGAACCAAAATCTGTAGAACACCAACATTTAAGAGATCAGCAGAGAAAGAAAAGCCTGCAAAAGCCACAGAGGTCAGAGGACAAGAGAATATGGCATCCAAGAAGTCAAAGGAATATTTCAAAAAGGCAGATGAACTGCTGAGAGTAAAATACAGCAGAACACCTTTTCATGAGATAGATATTGAGAAGGTCACTGACAACCTAGGCAAGAAAAGCTCTAGTGGAGTACTGAAGACAGATGCCCAACTGTAACACATTGAGCAACAAGATGGAAAGTGAAGAAGGAAGAAGTAGACAGTGCTTCCCAAATTTTAGTGTGCATACCAATTACCTGGTTAAACCCTGTTAAAATTCAAATTCTGATTTGGTAGTTCTAGGATGGGGCCTGAGATGTTACATTTCTAACAAGTTTCCAGGTGATCCCAATGCTGCCAGTCCACAAACCGGATTTTTGAGGAGCAAAGATATAAATAACACTTTCCAAAAGTTCTGCTGCAAAAGGTAGAGATAGGTTAGTTTTCTTTTATATTCCTTGTAATAGAGGAGAGACCTGAGCATGGTAAAAAGTTGATGGAAAGGACCAGCAGAGAGAGCGAAATAAAGATTCAGGCAAGAAGAGGGGAAGATAAGGATCCAGGCTTCTTGTTACCCTCTTGCCACAGACAACTAGAAAACTGGACAACATCAACGAAACAAAGCTTTTTAGACTCTGCGCAATATGCAGCACAGAACTGTGACCCTGAGAGAAAGGTGATAAACAAGGTGAGCCCTAAAGTTATCCCATCTTACAGCCTGTATACTGTTTCCAGGCCTCAGCACAGGGGAGGGGAAACCAAAGAGAGCTCTGCAGTCTCAGAGAGTTGAAGAAGCAGAGGACAGAGTTGGGAAGGTGACTACAATTTGCCAGGCAGAATATTAAAGAGGACAGAGCTACAGAGAGAGCTCGAGAGTTTGGCAGAAGAGCCCCTTGAGTCTCTGAATGACTATTAAATGTGCACAGGAGGAAATTGAAATTACAATTTTACAAATTTACAAATTTTCTAACCACAATGGAATTAAACTGGAAATCAATAACAGATACCTGGAAAATCCTGAAATATTTGCAAATCAAGCAACATACTTATTAATAACCCAAAGATCAAAGAAGAAATCACACTAGAAATTATAAAATATTTTGAACATAATGAAAACACAGCATGTCAAATGTGTGCAATGCAACTAAAGCAATGCTTTAGGGAAATATAAAGCATTAAATGCTTGTATTAGAAAAGATGTGTAGAAGGATTAATTTTGGACTGAAGGAAGGACGCCTCTTCTGTTGTAACAAGAACGAAGGACGAGAATACGGGCAGGCCTGGGGGTAGTGACTTATGGGAGTTGCTGTGAACAGCTTGCACAGTCTCTGAAGCATGAGGTGAGCTCATCTGCAGATGCGAGAAGGCTGGTGGTGCTGGGAAAGGGTCAGAGGTTTGCAGGTAGTGGAAACATCTCAGACAGCTGCGGTGAGAATGGATAAGAACACTAAAAGGGGAAAACAGGATGACTGGGCTGCTCTGAGAGCTCAGTTGAGGTTGGCAACTGTATTTAAAGAAGTTCAAATACAAGAATACGATTTTGTAAAGTAGAAAGGGAAGGAAAGTAGGCATTTAAAATTGAATTTTTCTTGGCAGATGAGTTGCGAGTGACAATGAAGTTGAAGATATTAGGCTGGAGATATTAGGAAGTGGCTGTCTACAGAAACTCAGACAGACAGGAAAGGAAATACACAGGAATTAACAGAAATGAGTAAAAACGGCACAGCTACCTTGTGAGGAACATGGAAGGACTATGGACTGTGGTGAGACTAGGACATTGTTGTACTATTTCAGCACTGCTGAGTGACAAGAGGTGGGAGATAGTTAGAGAAGCTGGTGTTTGAAGAGGCATGAAAGAGAAGTTACTAGAGAAAAAGAGGTTAAAGAACTGAAAATGACATTGGAAAGGCAAGCCAAGTAGAAATTCGATTACCCAGAACAATGGTAGCCTTGGAATAGAGAGGAAGACTAAAACAAGATCCAAAGTTTTCAGTGAATGAAAGTGAACAGTAAATATACACACAATAGTGAACAAGAAATAGAGAATGATAAAATTCAGTGCTTACATCTTAAAAGAACAGAAGTTTTATGAGAGTAATTATTTCACATTTTTAAAAACTATTTTCCATTATTCCTCAGTAATCAGCTATGTTCTAGAAAGCTCATGTTGCTCTAAATATTGCTAATAGAGTACTTTCCTCATATGGAAAACAAGCATTACAGATCATATTCAAGTACACACCATATGTCTACAAATTGTTACCAAGTTTAGTTAAAAAATTGAGTAAAGATGCATTAATTCATGAGTACAGAAAACAAACAGCATATGAATAATTTATTGAAAGCTTTTGCTGTCAGCAGCTTTACTAAAAGAAGTAATATTTATGAAATCTCAGGACAATCTAACAACTTAAATACATGCAAAAGAGAAGAACACAAGATCCTTAATAAGGAATCTTATAATATCAAAGCTATTTTCTGCAAAAAATGTTGTGCATGCACAAACTCTCAATGCAAAAGAAATAAATGTTTCAGAAAAATCCTGTCGTAGTCTCAGAATGTCTTTATACCAGGTTCTACAATCCTCCTGTTCAACTGTGTATTTACTGATGGAAATAAACAAAATTCAAAAGCTTGTTAACTCAATCCTGCATTAGTAAACTGTCATATTAAGTCATAGACAAATTTCATTCATTCATTGAGCTCTTAATCTCTTGATAACATGCTTCCAGTATAAAACAATCTTGGGGGAAAAGAAAAAAGAGAGGGAAAACCTTTAAAATCCAAAAAACATGTTAACATATCAGAAAGATGGACCACCACCCAAAATACCCACAATGAAGTTATATACATATTAACGCAAAGCAATTGTAAATGCATCTCTGAGAGTAAAATACGATTTTCCACACTGCTGCATATCATTTTCACACAGATGTGGAATTAGTTACTAAAATGAAATCCAAGTGGCCCTTAATCATTTTAAAAGATAAACAACCTCAGAGTAAAAGAAATGCAAATTAAAACTACATTGAGATAAAATTTCCCACCTATCAACTGGCAAAAATCAAAATGTTTAACATACTCTGTAGGCAAAGTGTAGGGAAACAGGTTGATGGGAATGCAAAATGGTACATTCACTACAGAGGAAAATTTGCAACATCTAGCACAGTTAAGTATGCACTTACCTTATGACCTAGCAATCCTATGTCTATGAACCTATCCCAAAGATACACTGGCCAAAATATGAAGACAGTTATAAGCAAGGCCATTAATTGCAGCACTACTTATGGTAACAACATAGAAACAGCCCTGATGTCCATCAGTAAGGGACATGTTGAATAAACTATGGTACCTTGACACAATGAGGTACTATGAAGCTGTAAACAGAACTGTAGAATAACTTTATATTCTACCATGGAGTGACCTCTAGAATAAACTAAGCGAAAAAAAGCAAGGTTGAAGACATGTGAGTATATTTACCTAAGAAAGGTAGGAAATTAATACATACACAGGTAACTTTTAATACACATGGGGAGAGAAAATGTGGTGAAGGAGACAGAGACTGAAGTTAGGTGTCTCTGAATAGAAGTCGCTCATATATTTGACTTCAGACCACAAATATTTTACATAATTGAAAAACAAAATTAAATTTTAAAAATCTCTAGAAAATTGAAAGCAGAAATGAAACAAACCTAATTCTTCAGTTGTCATACCCAGATATACCCAGATAGAGAAGAACTAATCCAAGAGAATTTAAGAACACAGTAACCAAACCATACACAGTAGGATATACCCTAAGGACCAAAAGAATTACAAAAAATTTTAAGCTGTTTCAATAACCATTTTGCTGCAGTATTAGTACTGTCATTCTGAGACTGGTGTGCTTGTACCTGTATATTGTGGGATAAAGCAAATGAATAACTTCATCAATATCATGGAGAACAGAATTCTCAGTGTGGAAGAAAAGCAATATAGATGCAAAATCAATGACATGAAGTAAAACCCTGTAGCCCTCAATTTTAAGTACCAATTAATATGAATTTATATTGTATTTATTTAAAAAATATGTATTTCCTAGTTCACTTCACTGAAAAGGCCTAGTCACCATGACCAAGCCAGCAGCAGCGAACACTTTCCATACCCAGGTTTTGGTCTCTACGTATCAACTTTACTCGAAAGAACCTTCAAAAAATGGCTAGCTTCGGGTCTGGGATTGGAACATGAGATGAACATAAAACATCTTGTCATTCCAAACAAACAAACGAACAAAAACCCTATCAATGAATATACTAAGGTCATCCCACAGGACTCAAAAAAGGCTCTTACTAGCCAAATGAGGGGACTTGAGAAATATATATGCTGGTGGGACTGCAAATTAGTGCAACCTCTGTGGAAAAGAATTTGGAGATACCTCAGAGCGCTAAAAATAGAAATACCATTCGATCCAGCAATAGCACTATTAGGCATCTACCCAAAAGAGCACAAAACATTCTATGATAAGGATATCTGCAGCTGAATGTTTACGGCAGCACAATTCACTATTGCAAGGATGTGGAAACAACCCAAGTGCCCATCAATCCATGAGTGGATTATTAAAATTTGGTGTATGTTTACAATGGAATATTACTCAATCATATGAAATGACAGTGATCTAGAACCTCTTATACTTTCCTGGATTAAACTTAAGCCCATTATGCAAAATGAGGCACTACATGAGCGGAAGAATGGGCTCCACTTGTACTTGCCATCAAATTGGTACTACCTGATCAACAGGAGGGTGATCACATGGCAGAAATACTTTCCAGGGATTAGGGGGATGGGGGGGTAAATCCACAACTAAAGGACACGGGGAGCACTGTAGGGGGGAGGGCATGCCTTTAACCCGCACTAGGGTGAGGCAAAGACATAAAGTGTAACCATAATGTTTGTACCCTCACAATACCCTGAAATAAAAATATATATATATATATATATATTTATATATAGGGTTTAGTTCTCAATATAAGCTCCATCAAGTTCAAGACACTTTTGTAAGTGATGATACCAGCCACTTAGTCTATCCTTAAAAAGTTGAGGGTCCTGGGAATTCAACCACGTCAATGCAGTCTCTTTTACATTATTAACTGAAGAAAAATGGGTGCCTTTTAAAGATTTTTAAGATTAGGAAACAAAAAGAAGTCAGAAGGAGCCAAATCAGGACTGTAAGGTGGATCCCTAATAATTTCCCATCGAAAATCTCACAAAATTGCCCGTGTCTGATAAGAGGAATGAGCAGGAACACCGTCGTGGTGAAGGACTCTCTGGCGAAGCTTTCCCAGGTGTTTTCTGCTAAAGCTGTGGCTTTCTCAAAACACTCCCGTAACAGGCAGATGTTATCGTTCTTTGGCCCTCCAGAAAGCCAATGAGCAAATGCCTTGAGCATTCAAAAAACACTGTTGGCGTAACCTTCACTTTTGGCAGGTCTGCTTGTGCTGTGACTGGGCCACGTCCACCTTTTGGTGGCCACTGCTCTGATTGTGCTCTGTCTTCAGGATCTTGCTGGTAAAGCCGTGTTTCATCTCCTGTTTCAATTCTTTGAAGAAATTCTTCAGGATCTTCATCTCACTTGTCTAAAATTTCCATTGAAAGCTCTGCTCTTGTCTGCAGCTGATCTGGGCACAATGGTTCTGGCACCCATCAAGTGGGAAGTTTGCTCAACTTTCATTGTTCAGTCGGAACTGTGTGAGCTCAACCAATTGTGGTGTCTGTGGTGCTGGCTAATGTGTGTGCTGTTAGTTCTCAGTTCTCTTTAGGGGATGGACAAGGTGAATTTTTTCTTCACAAATTGATGTGGATGGCTTCTTTGTCAACATCATCCCATCCCTTCATAAAATGAGCTATCCATTTCTAAACTAATGATTTTTGGGGGGCATTGTCCCCATGAAATTTTTGTATAGCATCAATGATTTCACCATTCTTCCACCCATGCGGCACCATAAATTTCATGCTTGTTCTTCAATTTATGTTTCAGTTTTAGCAGAATTCATGTTGCTCTAATAGAGGTTCTTTTCAAACTGATGCCTTATTCTTCTTAGTGCCTCAAACTAGATCCTGTTCAGACATGTTATAACGAGTTAGCATGAGTTTATTTTGGTGCAAAAAAAAATTTGAAAACTACATATAGTTTTTACATAATATGTATTTCCCATGAACTTTATGAAGACCCCTTATATGGAACACTTAAGCTTCAATAATTATAACAACACAATAAATTGAAATGGTCAAATGTGCTGAATTTCATTAATTTACAATGTTCTCAAAAGAAAAACAAAACAAAAACTAATTGGTCATCTTTGGTGAGTGCTACAGAACCAAATCATTATTTTGAAAAGTGGCAAGTCAGAGGAAAAGAATTAAGCATCTTTCTTAATCAAACTACTATTCCTTACGGCAATAAAATGTTGATGAGTAAATTTTTGTTTATAGAAGTATTCTACTAATTAAATGAAAAATGATACAATATCACTATTTTGCAACCCCTAATGAATTGACAGCTCTAGGCAATAAAAAATCAATGGCCCAGGAATCAGTAAACCATTTCCGTAAAGGGCCAGATAGCACATATGTTAGGCTTTGTGGGCTACATACAGTTTCTGTCACATATTCTCCTTTATGTACGCTTTTAACTTAATAAAAGAATAAAACTTATTTCTTTTTTAACACTTTACAAACATAAAAATCAACATTAGCTCACGGGTTGTACAAAAACAGGCCACAGACCAGATTTGACCATCAGCCATAGTTTGCTAAACTCTAAAACAGAGAAAAAGACCCAACCACACATTCGCCTCTTGATAAAAGAATATACCACCACCATCACCCATGTGGTTGTCCAACAAAACAGAACAAAACAAAATCCTGAAATTGATCAAACCTCCAGATTCAACTACCAATTAAGAGGAAAAGAAAAAAAACAGAGGAAAATGATAAGAGACACCACTATTGCATGGGGATGTAATTAGCAATATCTCAACTGTAAGGAAATTCTTCAAGACAAATGACTCAGTTTCTTCAACAAATAAATTACAAGGGAGAAAACGTGGATGGGGAGGGGTGGATAATTATATAATAGCTTAAAAGAAACTTAAACACACACCAACCAATTGTGTAGATTCTGACTCAAATAAAAAAAAAACTTTAAACAATTACTTTATACAATGTATATAGCAGCATTATTCATAATAGCCAAAAGGTATAAACACGGAAATAATCTAATGTCCATCAACTGATAAATGGATAGACAACATGTGTTACAGCCATATAAGGAAATATTATTCACTCATAAAAAGGAATAAAGAAGTACTGATACAAAGTATAACATGGATGAACTTGAAAACATTATGCCAAGTAAAAGAAATCAGGCACAAAAGATTATATATTGTATGATTTCATCTATATGAACTGTTCCAAATAAGTAAACCCAGGAAGTGTTATTTAGGGAAGAGGAGCTTGAGAAATGGAAAGTGACTGCTGATAAGGTACAAGGTTTCTTTTGGGGTGATGAAAATTTTCTAAAGTTAACTTTAGTAATGGCTATACAACTCTGAGAATATACTAAAACCAACTGAATTATACATTTTATTTTTTTTTATTTTTATTTTTTTGTAGTTGCATATTTTTTTTTATTTTAGCATAATATGAGGGTACAGATGTTTAGGTTACGTGTGTTACATTTTAAATAGGTGAATTGTATAGTATGTGAGTTATATCTCAATAAAGCTGTTACTAAAAAATAATACTTATGAAAGGAACCAGGACTCCGTGTGAGAAACAGCTAATTCTAAGATTAGGATGAGAAATATTAAAGATCAGTCTGGAGCATCCTGCAGTGCCAGAAGGTAACGAGTGTCAAAAACAAAACGAAACTAAAAACACAATGATGGAGGTATGTCAAAGGGACACCAGGCCCAAATTAAAGAGCTTCTAATGGCCAAAGCTGAAATAATTTGAGCAAAAAAATAAGTAGTACTGGATTATAACCCAAAGTATAAAATAAACATCCATGAGTTCATACTGATATAAAAATGTAGTTCAATAGATTTTAAAATAGGGGAAAAGACTACCTAGCCGGGCATGGTGGCATGTGCCTGTAGTCCCAGGTACTCGGGAGGCTGAGGCAGGAGGATTGCTTGAACCCAGGAGTTTGAGGCCACAGTGAGCTCTGATGACGCCACTGTGCTCTAGGCAGAGTGATAGAACAAGACTCTGTCTCTAAAAAAACAAACAAACAAACAAACAAAAAAACAGGGGAAAAGAGACAAATCTCCCACGCAGAAGAATTCCAAATAATTTGCAGATGCTCCACGCTCTTGGAGAGAGAGGGTAACACCTCACTCCTTAAGTATAGCTGCGCACAGTGACTTACTTCCCAAAAGAGTACAATATGGAGAAAGGTGAGTAACTTTACAGTGGAGAAACTTGACAAACACAGCCTCAGCCAGGTGATCAAGGTCAACGACAACAGTGGTAAGTCAAATATGTACCGCTGAAATTATGTGATAATGGCTGGCACTTTATGTTCTTCCTCCCGAAACTATAAGCCCAGTCTAATCATGAGAAAAACATCAGACAAATCCTAAAGAGGGACATTGTATAAAATACCTAATCGGTACTCCTTAAAACTGTCAAGGTCATCAAAAATAAAGAAAGTCTGAGAAACTGTCACAGCCAAGAGGGCCTAAAGAGACGTGACAACTAAATGTAATGTGGTGTGTCAGCTATACTGTTGCAGACGGGATTCTGCAACAGAAAAAGGACATTAGGGAAAAACTAAGGAAGTCTGAATAAAGTATGGACTTTAGTTAATAATATGGGTTTACTAATTGCAATGAATGTACCATTTTAATATTAGATGTTAATAATAGGGAAAACTAGGTGTGGAGTATATGAGAACTCTCTGTACTTACTATCATTCAAATTTTTCTGTAAATCTAAAACTTATCTAAAAAATAATGTCTATTAAAAAATAATAATTATGACATTTATAAAACAATTGGAAATATAAAAATTAACTGGGTACTTTATGATATAGTAATTATTTTCACTTTTCATTTACGTGTGAAAATCTTTAAGATTGACTTAAAATATAAACAAAAGATAATAAGAGAACTGAAAAAAACCAGGTACAGAAGTTACATTGAGTAACCAAACACCAACTATATTCAGTATCAATGAAATAATGAATATTTTCAATGAAACCATCAACTAAATACTGTATTTAATACAAAATTTTACTAGAAAGATCAGCAAAAGTGCCATTAAACACTAATGTCATAATTAAGCAAAGTGGGTTCTAAATTATTTGTCAGATAATCATTTTACTGTCAGATAATTATTTTACTCTTATTTTAACAGGTATCCAGAAATCCAGCAGGTGAGCTTTAAAATAAAGCTCTTAATTAT
>CAUYSK010046136.1:0-18047 GCA_963575035.1 Avahi laniger
ATTTAGGCTTCAATTTATAAATTTTGGGAAGACATAAACATTCAGTCCATAACGAATACTCTCTAGGTGCTTGAGGGTATCTTAGTAAACAAAAAAGGTAGACACCTGCTCTCATAGCATTTACCATTTCAGTATATAGAAGTTTTGAGAAGAATCTGAAGGAATTGTTCAACAATGTATTGTACTGTATCTTCTCTTGTTAGTAATTCTTATTTATAGCTGAGGTACAGGTTTGAAAATAAATAGTTAAAATGTCAGAGTTGGATTGGATTGTGAAGAAAAATACCATTGTATATATTTAAGGTTAGGTATGTAATGCAGTGTATTGTTCCAACTCACAAGGTCTATCATCAACCTAAGGGGGACACTAACCATACATCTTTTTCCTGAATTACACATATAGAGTAACTTCAGATCAGTAGAATGATGTGCCCTAGAGCCTCTTTAAAGGGATCGCAAATTCAGACACCTACAGAGGTCAGACTGGGAGTGTGAAAGAGTGACGCAGACCAAGTGCAAGATGACCAATGGCAGTGGACACTCAGTCTCGGCCACAGTGTTGGGGCGACCACAGGGAGTGTTACCTTCTAAGTGGGACAGCTAAGCTTTGGCTCCAACATGCTGTGCCATGCTGGAATGTGAGTCTGATGTTGCCAGATTTTCTGATTTGTAGAAAAAAACTTAGATGTGCAGATTTTTTAGTGTGAAGGCTCCAAATTTATAAATGATGGCAATGAATTCAAATTTGGAATACTGTGTAGATCAAGAGACATATCCGCAGGCTTTGTGCAGGCTAAGGAGCATGAATGTGTCACAGTTGACAGAAGGCGATGTGAAGACAGAAAGTTTGGGAGATGTGTGTGTTGGTCCTTCTGTCATCTCTAGCCACAGGTCTCCAGCCCCACTTGCATTTGGAGCCAGGGAGGTTGGCAGTAAAGAGCTCAGCTGGAGGATAATGATAGTGATGAGTGGCACAATGTGACCCCGTGTTTAGTTTTATTTCTTGTTGACTCATTGCATAGCTGATGCTGAACTTGTCTTGAAGTTGGTGATATCTTGGAGACTTTCAGAGATGTACTGGGAATACAGAAGTTTAAATTTATATTTGGAACAGATTCTGCAGTTCCATAATGCCTTGTTCCTTAGATTAGTGCCTCTTAAACTTCTACGTGCACACAGATCACCTGGGGGAATTTTGCTAAAATGCAGGCTCCGAAATAGGGCCTGAGATTCAGCATCTCTAACAAGCTCTCAGGTGAAGCTAATACTGTTGGCCCAACTGCAGTTTGAATTGCAAGGCTTTAGAAAATTTGACCACTGAATTTTATTGCATGCATTCAGAAAGGTGGGAAGTCTCCAACTCTGACCCCTTTGACAGGTTTCTCCCTGTAGCAAGCAGCCTATACCTGGCCACTGACTCTAAATACTTTTCTCCTGGGCTCTTTCATCTGAGCCGAGAATTTGTGGTTTGCATAGTTTTTTAGCCTTCTATTTAGAGGATATGTTTTACCCCCAATGCGTAAATCAGAAATTGTGTGTTTGTCATATATTAATGCAAATTTGGTTTACTTCCTACAGTTCAAAGAAGTAAGCTTATTTATTTCAAAACTAAGGCATTATATTATACATTGATATATTCTAACATACGAGGTCAATTTTAGCTCTCCAAATCATTTTTTAAAATTTCAATGGTAACTTCTTTTTAGGGCTTAGTTGTCAAAACGTTGGCCACAATATTTAGATTTTTGTTCTCATTGAGTAGCTGTTATGAGTATGTGGGAGGATGGACTTGAAAAAAGATGGAGTTTTCCTTGTGTGTTTATTGGGCTTACAAGTTTAAAGTGAATATCTCCTCTTTTTTAAAAAAATATTGCTCTGCTAATCTTAAATAACTTTCCAAAAGTGATCTCTTTAGGATTGAAGACATAATACCTTATAATTTTGGAAGTTTGCACTTCTTATATTCATATATTAATATTAGTATTTTTTTCCTAAACCAGTTGTGCTAATGTCAAAATGTGTCATAGCTTAAGTGTGTGACTCTATTCTACTGCTGTATGATGTGGGCCTGATGTCACAAGCTCAGTTCACTGGGTTAAATATTTTGTCCTCAGTTTTATTAATGCTGTGAAAGTTCTTATGTTTCTTTATGCTGGTATTAATTATAAACTGAGATTAGATTTGGACATGTCAGTCTGAGGGAGTGAAGCAATTTGTTTTCTTCCAAGTTGTATGATTAATATAGTTTGCAATAGTCATGCTATTAAATCTTACTCATTTTTTTCTTCTAAGTGCTTAGAATTTTCTACTATACAAAACAGCTTTGCTTATAGCTGAGTGATAATATGAATTCATTTTACTGAATCTGTTAGACTATAAGCACTATGAGGCAGACCCATGTGTATCTTATTTCTATTGATTCCCAGTGCTAAGCATAGTGTCTGGCACATAATAGGTACTCAATAAACTTAATGAGAAGATGATCAGTAGTTACATATTGGTAGGATGTACTTTTTTGTGTTTCTTCAATGTGTGAGGAAGTATTCTGTGAAGAATTATCATTAATTCTAATTGTGTCTGTGTGTGTGTGTATATGAGAGCAAGAGAAAGGGTGGGGGGCATTTATTCTGACCTGCATGTTCCTTCTCTAACCTGAATCAAGGAATACATTCTAGGCAAAAGGTCAAGGACAAAAACAAAATAAGCATGCTGACTGCAATTCCCATTCTTTCTACAATTTATTGTAATCTGGAGATTTAGAGACTACATATGCTTATAATTCTGTTGTATAAATTAAGTAATATTTGTCAATGTCAAATTTAAGTGTTGTTAATCACATATGGAATATATTTTGATTGCTCTTGTCAATAACTTGACTCATTCATTAGGGAATTTAAAGCCATTTATTCTTATCTACATAATTATCATTTTCATAATTTTTCATGAACCAGATTTGATTTTTTGTTTTTTTACCTTCAGAAACACTTTTGACTGTGATACCATTGTTCTTGACTTTAATGATATTAAAAATTTTTGTTATTCTAATTCTAAATGTTACTTAGTACAGATAATATACGAATATTTATTGATTTTATTTTGTCCTTCTGGATTAAGTAAAGCTTTTAAATGCTTACCATCATTAGACAATTTCACAAAATTAAAACTCTGACTATATTTGATTGCTAATAAAACTCATGTGTTTAATAAAACCTAAAACAGGTTAATTCATTAGATCACAAAAACTTACAGTTGAATATTTATACTTTGGACTTATTTTAAAGGGTTGCAGTATAGCTGTATATATTAGCATTCCCATACACTTAAAAATGTTCTCAAAACCCCTGAGTGTGATATTTACCTTTTGAAGTATAACACATATTTTTGGGACTCTAATGATTCTATAGCCAGACTTTAAATTGAATGGACCTGATTTTTCTTTGCATTGTCCAAAACCACTCAGACTTGTATAATTAAGATCTAAGGTTCTTGAGCTATGGCTTCTGTGGAACTTACTGAAAAAGGTATATCTATTCTTTTTCCCCAATTCAATCCCAAATATGAAGTTAGTAAAAAATTCAGGTACTGTATAGTACTGAAAGACTTTAAAAATCAATAAATGGAATTAAAATCAATGTGCTTACTGCACACTGGTGAATGTTACCTTGGAGAAGAGTCTCCATGTTGCACAACTAGGAAAATTTTGTGAGCTATGCTTTTCTTTGCCTACTATCTTTTTTTTATTTATTATTATTTTTTCTTGAGACAGTGTCTCACTTTTTTGCCCTGGCTAGAGTGAGTGCTGTGGCGTCAGCCTTGCTCACAGCAACCTCACACTCCTGGGCTCAAGCGATCCTCCTGCCTCAGCCTCCCAAGTAGCTGGAACTACAGGCATGCGTCACCATGCCCGGCTAATTTTTTCTATATATTTTTAGGTGTCCAATTAATTTCTTTCTCTTTTTGGTAGAGACGGGGTCTCGTTCTTGCTCAGGCTGGTCTCAAACTCCTGAGCTCAAGCCATCCTCCCGCCTCGGCCTCCCAGAGTGCTAGGATTACAGGCGTGAGCCACCGCGCCCGGCCTTTGCCTACTATCTTGTCCTAGCAGGTGATTACATCCAATCTTTAAGGTGGACTTCAGAGTTTGTGGCTAATATTTGACTTTGCATTTTTTGAAATCTTTATCAAGTTTGCGGGGCAGATGGTATGGCAGACTGGAGTGAAGCAAGAGAAAAAAGAAGACTGAATAACTGGCAGTCAGGGTTTGTGAAGGTGGCAATGTTAGCATATTGTGGGATGTGATGTAGAAGAGGAATTAGATAGGGAGCCAGATGGAGTGAAAGTAAGGGAGAAAATAGAGGTCAGAAGGGAAGTTTGTTCCAGATCACATCTTTATAAAGAAAAGAAAAAAATCCTTAACCTTTGAGAGAGGTAAGAAGTTGGACAAGGAATAAATCCATTGTAGTTCTTGGGGAACGAAAAGGTAAAATGGCACTGAACTGAAGTAAGATTACAGAAGAGAGAAAAATGGATGGTGCCAAATCAAATTCCCTGCCACTCCCCACCCCAGCCTTATTAAAAATTCCATTAAAAAATAATAAATTTCTGTCAAGGCTTTTTACAAAGCTGAAAGTCAGAAATAATGGATCCTAGTTCTGACTGTGCCACCAGATAGTTGTCAGCCCTTGAAAAAGTTACTGAATATTTTCATCCTCAGTTTTCTTTTTGGCAAATGAGATGATGCATTTAATGCCTACTTAGGTTCCTCTAAGCTCTGTAAGTCAATGATGACCATATGCTTCTATGCTTCTGTTTTGTCATTTGAACGTAACTCTGTTTGCTTGCTTCCTAGACTGTGAAATTCTTGAAATCAAGGAAGGTGTCTTATTCTTTACCTTGTACAACCGAAGCCTAAACTTTACTAAGGCATTTAATAAGTGTTTTATTTATTGACGTATAATTTTTTATTCTAAAATTCTAAATTATTTCCCTCTTTCATTTCCACAAGAAACAATAAAGAATGTTCTAGAAGCAGAAGCAATAACTATATTTGCTTAGTGTTGTACTATTTACAAAACATTTTTATGCAAGTGCTTTTACTTGATACTGTAAAATGGCTGTGAGTTAGGAATGAATGATATCCTCAATTTCAAGTGAGGAAACTGACAGAGAAAGGTAAAAATCATACAACTGGCGAATGCCAGAGGCTGATTTGAATTGAAAGCTTGTTTCTCCATGGAGCTCTCAGGACACTAAGTACCCTTTTCCATAATACCTTCCGTAGTACCTTTTCCATAATATCTTTTCAAGGATGTTTA
This sequence comes from Avahi laniger, assembly GCA_963575035.1. Classification (NCBI taxonomy): domain Eukaryota; kingdom Metazoa; phylum Chordata; class Mammalia; order Primates; family Indriidae; genus Avahi; species Avahi laniger. Next base: position 5,313 of record CAUYSK010046136.1, read on the forward strand.
AAAAGTGACCATTCTTGGAAGATAATGTCTACCTCTGGATGAGAGGGCAGATTTGCTTACTGTCCAGCATATTAAAAATAATCTCTCCCTTCAGGGAAAAGGGTAGATCTGCTCGTAATCCATTATAAAAGATTTTATTTCCCTGAGTTCTAGATTCCTCAGCTATGACACAAATGAATGCATGTGCATCATCCATAGGGGCTCCTTTGTGTCACATCTGTGGGACCTGGGGAGAAAGAACTGGCTCAAATGTGATGTTCATGCTGCTTTCTGTGCAACGAATAATAAAGTCTTGTGTCTCTGACCCAAAAGTCTCATGTCTTTGGCCAGCATCTATGCAATGTGGTAGACTAACTTGTGAATTTGCAAGTAAGGTAAAATCTCAGACCCTTCACAGTTCTTGATAGTATCTCTTTCTGTCCCAGAAAAGGAAACCTATGTTTCTTTGCCTAGATTATTTATGTCTACTTGAGTAGCCACTGTAAGTAAAATTGTCACATAAACAAGTGATCTTTTATACTGCTCTCAGGCTTTTAGTACTGCCCACTGTGGTCTCTCTTGAGACTCACCTTCCTCTGACATTTAGAAAGATCCTTTGGTGGCAGTGTAGGGGATAGACTTCATGGGGGCAGAGCAGGAAGCCAGGGAGACTAGCTAGAGAGCTATTTCTGCTGTTTTGGTGGGAACTGGCAAAAATTTGAGGAAAAGAGATGGAAGAAAGGAGAAAAAGAAGAGACAGTTTAGAGGTGGGAGATTGAACCAACTGGTCTTGGAGACTGAATGTGTGGGAGCAGGAGAGAAAAGAGTCAAGAATGGGTTCTGGCTTAGATGACTGGCGGTGTTTAGAAAGTTAGATCCCCAAAGCTACTATAGTCTACCTAGATGAAGATAATTGGCTTAATTTTAAGCATTTTGAGTTTGATATGCCCTTGGGATACTCAAAAGGAAATGTAAATAAGTAGTGGTAAATTTGGATTTGGAGTTGAGGACAGAATTATGGTTTAAAGATACAAATTTGGGAGTCATCAGTGTACAGGTAGCAGTTGAAACCTTCTGAATGGATGAGATGCCCTAGGAGGAGTGTTTAAAAAACACCAAGAAAAGAGCCCTGGGGGAAAATAACAGTATAAAAGAACCTCAACTTGCTTTAAATGTCAACGGAAAGTCACCATTCTCCCCCTAAGTTTTTGCCCAGCTTGCAATAACTTGGCCTCAAAAACCATGGAGTCCACTTTTCCAGCAAAAATATGCTACCTAGAGAAGCTGATGGTAGCAGGAAGAGAGAGCCATGGAGGGGAACATGCCCAGAGTTCTCTATTTACATTTTGCTCCCTGTCACCCCTTGAATGTCATTGTGCACTAGGCTGTGCCCTTGCATAGTTGTCATGGACAGGAACACTGTGAAGGGCTGAAAACTTTTTCCCTGTGGTCTTTTTGCTTTCCATGGAGATCTATAAACATTAAAAAAATTTAAAACTTGAGCATTTACAATGTGCCAGGCATTGTGTTAAATACTTGACACGAGTGATTTCTTTTAATCCACACGGTAATTCCAGAGTAAAGTACTATTGTCATTTCTATTTTATAAATAAATGGTTTGATCAAGGCCACACAGCTTGTAAGAAGCAGAGAGGAATCTTGAATTGGACACCCTACCTTCATAGCTTTTTAACCATACAATGCTGCATCTCAGTCATACTCACTGGAAAATTAGACTCATTCTGCTTAACAGAATGTTGGTTAAAGAATTGTCTTGTTTTAAATTATTTATATCTGGAAATTCTGTTTTTCCAAGTTTAGAATTGTATCATTAAAATTATATGGTATCATCCACAGCATTTTTTGAATATGTCTCAGATTTCCCATAAAGGTTTTTCAGTGATTCTTCAATTTCATTTAATGAAAAGCTTTGTTAAGTAATGAGATAAGGAACTAGCATTCAAGAGAATTTGAAAAATTAATGTTATAAACTCAAATATTTATTCCTTTGAATTAAAAAAAAAAGCCCCAACTCCTAAACGAATGTGAGCTAAAATGTGTCTTTTTCTGGAATTTAAATTTGGGATGAAGTGTTCTATTACATTTATCTTCCAAAAATCTCTCTTGGGCTCTTTGCTGTGGAAGAAATGGGTTTCTTGGAGATGGGGTGGGAACAGGCTATGCAGCATCCCTGGTTGCAGAACTCAGTTGCATTTGTAGAACATCAATATAAGACTAATTAGATGCTAAATGCTTGGTGAGTATTGAACAATGCAATCTTTTAATTTTCTGATTAATGAAAAAGCTTCGTGAAATCATTAATTATATTGGAAGAATTCAGAGAATCCCCTTCCAAGTAAATCTTCTTTTTTAATTAATTTTATTTGTAACAAATGGCAGAGTAAAACAGAAAATATATCTGTAAATGGATTATTTAGTAATAATATGACAATGCAGGCAGGCAGCAGACATTATATGGTAATATGAATAATAGGTTTCTATTTTTGAAGATTATGGATGTTTTTAATATGATGACAACATCAAAGGAGGAGTAGTATATTACAGCTTTGTTGTATTTTCTTTTGACTTTGTCTTTTGAACTGGCTGTTGGAAAAGGTAGGAACATATCGAATCTCTTTTTTTAAAAATGAGAGGTATGCAAGTTTCTTTGTAATTTTTTAAGAAAATATATATGCATATGTATCATAGGTTCTTTGTACACTTAATTCACTTTCTTAGCCTGAATTAGAATTGGTGCTTATAGAATGGAGTAGTAATTGGTGATAATTTGTCTTAATTAACAGTAAGTTAAGTATCAGTGTAGATTGTGCTCCAAAATTATAAATAGCAATACAATTTTCTAGCTGGAGCTAAGAGAAAAGCCCCTTGTGAAAACTAAGATTCAAAAATCACAACAAACAATAATGTAATTCCATTTGAGAGCCACTTTGTCTAAGATGATAGAACAGTTTTATTTCAAATGATTGGGGATATGGCAAAGTGAAAATATGGTATAAGAGGAGCTTTTTATAGATATACAGTAACTTCAGAAAAAAGAAAAATGAAGAAATGTCAATATTATCAGAACAATGAGTAGGCATTTCAAGTATTTTTCTTTACATATTTATTATAATATTTTCATGTGATTCTTTTCACAATCTTATAGTTTTAAACCAGGAAAACACCTTGGCGTATATAGATCCAAAAGTTTCACTTTATAAATGGGATTCCAAAGCCCAGAAAAGTAGCTAGACTTATTGAAGGGCACAGAAATAGTGGCAGGCCTGAGCCTGGAACCCAGGTTTCCCAATTTCCCAGTGAGATGTTTCTGCTACGTGTAATCTTTGTCAGCTTTTCATAGAATCAAAGTTCTGGAAGGAAGTTTGAGAGGGCACCCAATCTATCTTGCTGTCTTATACCGACTTATAGGTTACATAAGCATTGATCCAATTAAGAGAAAAAAACATCCACAGAGAAAGGAATGCTAAAATTTCATTAAATAATTTATTCTAAAGTTTAAAACCCTGTTTATCAATACATTCGTTCATTCAGTTGTTGTTTATGGAACATCTACTACACGTCAGGCACTCTGCTATGTGCTGTGGATACTTAGAAGTAAAGCAGAGAGTGTCCTTACTCTCTCGAAGTTTATAATCAAGAATACACACATATACACACACACACAAATATATTTGCAAATTAGGATAAATGCTATATTAGTATTTTCTATATTAGTATTATCTTCAAATATTTGGAAAATAGTTTTGTATCAGTGGACAGTCATACAATGAAAAAGATTTTGATTCAAAATAAGGAGGAATTTTTGTAATAGAGCTGGCCAAAGATTAAGAGTTTTAGCAAGCGGTAAACTTATAACACTTGGGGAGTTCATAAAAGTGCAACTGGACAGCTCCTATGAGAACATTATTTCAAGGGTATTTGAACATTAGATGGACACTTTATTAAATTACCTTTCTTTGAACTTCCTTATGAGTAAATTAAATTCTTTATCCAGTGGATTTTATTTAGTCTTCATTTTATTTGACATCTCTGACATTTGATCTAGGTGACCACTCCTTTCCTTTCCAACTCAACTACCCTCCACTCATAGGCTTAGGTAACGGTATTCGTGGTTCTCTCCTTATCTCTGTAATTATTTCTGTAGAGTCTCCTTGCTTGTGCTTCTTCCTTGGCTATTCCTTGAAATATTGCTGTTTCCCAGCACTCTGTCCCTGGTATGTCTCTCTTATTAACATATTTATATTTCCTTGTTGATCTCTTCTGTTCTCATCACTTAACTACTGCTGATGTGTCGATGATTTCCAAATCTGAAGTTCCTGGCAAGACCCTTTCAGTATGATTATTCACCTGTATTCGAGGTCTCTCCATCTGGATGTCTCAGAGAAATCTCAAACTCAACACATCTCAGATTGAACTCATTCCCTACTCCCTCAAAACTCTTCTCCCTCTGTTTTCCTTTATCTGTGAATAATATTTAAATCTGTCCAAAGACTAAGAGCTGTTAAAGAAAGTGGTGAATCTGCAACACTAGAGGTGGCTGGACACTCATCATCCATTGGGTCACGTGGATCAGAAACTCAGACACAGGTTTAAAAGACAGTGGTTTGGAACATAATCCATGGCATGGATAGGTATTTAATAAATGAGGAAGGGATGAAGGTTATGCTAGATACAGAGGCTACTTTCTTTCGTGCTGCTCCCCAGGAAGATGAAACCATTTGATGGGGAAGATTGCAGAATGACCTTTTCTACATGCTTTCAGTTTAGAATGTCTTAAAGGGGAATTGATGAGGAGACCCTTCGGGGTCTTTTACAGTTTTTCAAAATCTTTTTCTGTGTATGGAGTAAGGATATGAGTCTAACATTTATCGAGTACCCTGCATTGCACCATGCCTTGAGTTAGGAACCTTCAAACATGCTAGTTCATTTATTCCTCACAATGACCCAAGGGCCCAAAGAATCAGTATCGATAGCCTCATTTTATGGCTAGTTATACCCAGCTGTAGGCCACTGAGCTTATTAGGTGACTGAATTAGAATCTGAACACATGTTTGAATTTAAAGGCAAAGCTTGGCTCCAGTCTTCATTTATTTTCTCTTGATATTTTCAATTTACCAAGGTCACTGGCATTTTAATTCTATCTTTATATGTGAAAATACTTTGCTTGTTCATCTAGCTTTGAGTGTACAATTAGTATATATTAGGCACCTATGTTGTGTTTATACTGAGCCTTATACCCATTAAAAAGAGGCAGAAGCCAGCCCCTACCTTGAAAGAACTTTTGACATAGTTGGCTATAGTATTACAGAGCATTCTGTTTGGTCCATCATGAATGTTGTGGAAAAACATTTTAAACTGCTCTGAATTAAGATTAATGCCTGTAGCACTTCATTTCTCCTACTGAATCGTTGTAGTTACGTATCTTAGAAATTCTTTTTGGCATATTGATGACTGTATCATTCAAGGAGCATCAAGAGAGACTTCTATCCAGATGGAGCTATTGGGGCTCTTGTTTGGATACATAATTTTAATTTATATCTATTAGGACACATACCTTATTATAACAAAATCACTTATTCGTTTGCTTAGTCATTAGATTGTATGATCCTTGGGAACAGGGATTGTTCTTTACATATTTTCTGGCACATTGTTGTCCCTTAATAAATGTTTGTTGGAGGATGAAGGAAGAATGAAAAGAAGAAAGGAAGGGAGGGGAGAAGGAGGGTGGGAGGAAGGCATCTTTGTCTTCTATCTCTTAAGTCTATACTTTTGTCAAAGGAGAATATTAAATGGTCTGAAATGCTTTCTTTTTCTAAAGAATGGTTTTCACTGCATGATCTATACTGTTTTTCTTTTTGACATAGAGCTTTTGTGATAATTTGCTTCAGTTGGTTTCCAGTTACATTAAAAATATATTTATGAGAGAAAATATAGTTACACTCTGATCATCTTCCTAATCCTCCATGAATTTTTAAAAATGATAGATGCGGGCCTGTGGCCAATTTCTTAGTATTATAATAGATTTATGTATTTATTTTTGCTTGATCTCAGTATTTTTGCTTGATAAGAATATACCATGCATCAAAAGGGAAGAAAAGAGGTTCTTTAAGATACCCTATGATATTTTTGCCTGCTAGGGGCAAGGTATAACTTTCCTAGATGATTCAGTACTGTCTTAGTCCGTTTTGGCTGCTGTAACAAAATGCTGTAAACTGATGGCTTATAAACAATAGAAATTTATTTCTCATGGTTCTGGAGGCTAAGAAGTCCGAGAAGTCCAAGATCAAGATGCCAGCAAATCTGGTGTCTGGTGAGGGGCTCATTTCTCATAGATGAGAAATGTGTCCTCATATGGTGGGAAGGGCAAACAAACTCCCCTGGTCCTAATCTCATTTATGAGGCCTCTGCCCTCATGATCTACTCACCTGCCAAATGCCCCACCTCCAAACATCATCATTTTGGGGGCCAGAATGCCAACATACAAATTTTAGGGGACACATTCAGACATAGCAATTACCAAAGGGAATGCCATGTAGCAAAAGTTTCTTGTTATTGCCACAACTTTGCTCTAGTCACAGTTTCATTTTCTTTTAATATTGTCAAAGTACAGGACCTATATATCAGAATCTGGAATTACTTTATAGTATAAAATTTTAGCGCAGTAGAGCCCAAAAATGGTGCATGGAGGATTTGTTTACTTATTCTTTCTTTTCTCTTTTCTCTTCAAATGCTATAGATCATCAGCATGAGGTAGTTACCTATTAGCAGAGAGATGATGATTAATAATAAAACAATAATAATAACAGTGATTATACTAAAATAATAACAGGAGTGATATGATATGTAATCAAGGAGACCACGTGACACCTTAAATGTGGTGGGTCATAACAAAGTGAATAACATAATGATGCTAGATTGCAAATTATTAATATTATTCTAAAATATGGATCAATTCAGGAATGCTATGGCAGTGCAAGTATATAACTAAGAATAAACATAATTTTAAAAACCGTGGCTACAAAATATTCTCAGCTAGAGCCATAATAATAGACCAACAGCCAAAGTAGTCTGCTACTTGGTAAAACCTATATTGTAGTTGGGTTGATAGGTCTAGGTGGTCCCTCTTTAGTGAATCTTTTAGAGAAGTAATGAGCACATACGTAACTCTGGGGGAGTAAATAAGCAAACGTGGAAATGGAAGCACATAAAAGCAAAGTGATCTATCTCAGGATCCTGGCTGACTTGATGTACAAGTTGGACAAGTTTCAAAACTAGTATTTCTTTTATGTCTTGGCAACATTTCAGAAGAAGGTGCATCTGGAAGCCAGCCATATCAGTGGGAGATTTCTTTCCTCAGATTGTCTAAAGTACTCACCCCATGTGATGCTAGTGACTTAATATCAGATTCACCTGACTTAAAAATATTTTTTCTTATTATTATCATGACGATAACACTGGACTCTGACATACAGTTTCCTTTGTTCCACATTTTAAAAAAGTATATCAATTATTGTAGGCTTCAAGAGTACTAGTAAGTCTTGCCCTAGGGTCCTTGGGACTGCAGTTTTCTCTTTTGATGTCCATAAATCACAGGCACAACAAGATAAACAAGAGGACAGTTATGGGGCTTGTAAAGAACTTGGAAAGCCATATAATATATGAATTGTCTTAGACTCTTATTTTTTAGATATGTGTTTATATTTTAAGTTCAGTTTTATTATACACCTCAGGCTCATTTCTATTACACAAGTACTGTCAGTCCTGAATAGAATATATTAACAAAAGCATTTATTTTAAAAAACCTTGTTATTTATTTTTAAATATCTATTTCTCATGCTACTTTTATGAGTCTAATGTGTCATCTTTTATAGGTGGCTTCACTCATTATTGTTATCAATATATACTTAAAAAATTTTTACTAATGCATTTTAAGGCACAGAACACATTGAAAAGCTGGGTAATACAGGTACTTATCAAGTTATAAATTGTTGTGTGCTGGAGGGATATAGCCAATAGCCCTCCCAGGGAAGCATTCATGATACCAGTCCTTAAAAAGTCCGAGAATTCTGAATCCAGATCATTTTTGTTAATACCTCAAGAGTGGGGAAAGAGAGAGAGAGAGAGAGAGAGAGAGAGAGAGAGAGAGAGACTAATTAAGCATAAGCTACCACCAATTTTTTTTAAAAAAACTTAGCTAAGCTGGCAAAATGTTAAATGTTAAATTCTAGGTCCCTAACTAGGTCCCCTAACTTGGGGAGTTTGTAAGATGGTGGAGACTAAAGGCAGAGCCATTAGTTAAGAGGCTCTTGGAGTAGTTCTAGCCTTGGTGGTGAAAAACTGAACTAATGTGATGTCAGCGGGAAAGGAAAGGAAGAATAAAGAAAGGATCTATTAATATTAATAATAGAATTTGTAGTGCATTACTTATGAGGGGTGAGGAGGCTCAAAGATATCTCTATGGTTTCAAGACTGGAAATATTATGGAAATGTTATATCCTGAAAGTAAGGATTTTGTACTATTTTTGAGGAAAATATGATGATTCTGATTCTGGACGTGGTAACTTTGAAATATTGCAACATCTAGGTGGTAACATCCAGTAGGAAACTGGAAAATTATTGCTAGATTTAAAGAAAGATTAGGGCTGAAAATAAATGTTTTGAAGTTATCTGCACAGAGAGATTATTTGGGAATGTATGTGATCTCTGAAGGATGAGTACAGAAATTCAAGGGTTGAACTTTGGAAAATCCTATGCTTTGTGTACACAAAGAAGGAGGGAGAAACTAAACACAGGAGTAAGTGGTCAGAGAGGTAGGAACTGGTTTAGTGCGGTGTTGCTCAGGCTAAGTAAAGGACAGTGTAGGCTATGGTGCTAAATGCAGCAGAGAGGTTAAAAGAAGAGAGGACTGAGAAAAGGCCATCACGTTCCGAAATGACAAATTAATCAGAACAGAACTGAGAAGGCTTGCTGCCTGAAGATAGATGTGAAGTCTAGCCTTTCTCTATTAGGATGTTTTATATGAGAAAACAGTTCAGTGTACCCCAGGGTATTGGGGAGACAGTATTAGACTGGTTAAGGTAACTGCTGTCCAGTTTCAGCTCTGCCACTAACTAGCTTTGCAGCCTTGGGCAAATCATTTAATTGTTCTGGGCCTCATCTGTAAATTGGATTGTTGGGGGAGGAAAGGGTGTAGCACTAACTACTACTACCACTACTGCACTACTAAATTACCAGTTATTGTTTATTGAGCACTTGGTGCCAGGCCTTATACTAATTACTTTATACTTATTCTTTCATTCATGTGATCTTTAATATCCTTTCTATCTAAAATTTCATGATTATTCTGGAATGCAAGAGAAGCACTAATAATTGGAAACTACTCTGAATTAACAAACATTATAAATGAAAAATTGTCTACTTTAATTGCTGGGTGGATTTTTTTAAAATATAATAATTATCTTAAATCTTGAGTAAATCACGTGTGTCTTAATGTTTAAGGCTGGAACCCTAGCTACATTTAAAACCTGGGCATGTCCGTGGGAAGTAGCACTTGTACTTTTAGGCATATTTCTTCTAAAGACAGATATGTTTATTAAGAATTTCAATGAAATAATTTTTAATAAAGAACTCAATGTCTCAGCATGTCTGCAAGTTCCAGCACAACGATGTCCTGAGTACAGAAAATATCTGAAGTTCTCGAGGAACAAAATAGATGTTCTCAGGTTCAAGAGAGAGTTGTTGAGAAATTAAGTGAAACTTTGGCTGCCCTTCAAAAACCTCAAGTTTACCAAATCGCAGATCAATGGACTCAGCTCTTACTAAAACTTCTAAGGGACAGCCCTATGTAGAAGGATCCATGGCATAAGCACAGATGTTCTTTGAATCGTCCTTGTGAAAACAAATCAAATACTAGATTTCTTGTTCCACTCTGTTTGATTGCCTGAAACAAGACTATTCATAACATTTTCATTTTCTGTTTTCCAAAAATAAATTATATCTCAGCTATGATTACAGAAGTATCTGTTGAAGTGAAAATCCTTTTAATAAAGTCCTATGAAAAAGTTAGGATGCAACTTTTTTCTCACTTCTCCTCACCTTCTCCAATCTTTGTGTTTTTAATGTATCCATCAAAAGAAATACAACATATTAATACAAATGGTTATTGCTGATGGCCATTTCTGACTTTGTCCAGCTTTTTGAAGATCCTTTGCAGTTATAAGCCAGTGAGGGATTTACATTACTTTGAAGACAAACTGGTATATTTGCCATATTTAAATAACAGCCTCTCTCTAAAAGCATCTGTCTTAGACTGCAGATTTTACAAATGAAAGAAGACATTCTGCGGGCACTTCCATTTCCGTGACTGCTCATTTGGTTTCTACAAATCATCTTTAAATAGGTAAAACACCTCCCGGAAAATGAGAAGGAAGGTCAAAGAAAAACTAAAACCGCTTGCTTTAGCCACTGTGGGAGGCAGCATAAAAAAAGTGAAAGCAACGGTTGCTTCTGGCCAAAAAGATAATGTGCTGAGAACAAAGAAGTAGTTCTTTCAAACAGCCAAGCCATTTTAGTAACAACACCCCAAATTGCTGTTAGCTGTTATGGAGATAAAACAGATAATCATGGTTAGGTAAAAAAAAAAAAAATAACCCTCAGCTCCTAAGAACAATGAAAAGTTGTGATTTGTGGTTTTTTTTTTGAGTGTTTAGAGATTTTGTCTGGAATTGAGGCTCATCCTTGCAGAATGGTAAAGGGAATGGAGCACTGAACTTACCCCTTCATATTTCTCAGGAGAGATCCTTGCTTAGTCATATGTTAGTCCCTTCAGAGACAAGCACAGTTATGTTTTAGTATTCAAGCAGAAACTCTTCTGGCATTCAGATCTCTGTGCTATTGTCCTAACTTCCATCACTGGTTCCGTCTTCCAAGCTCCTATGCACATTTGACATTTTAATGTGATTAGAATACTCAGCATTTCCAAAACATCCTTTATTTTTCCTCCTTTGTGCTCTGTTCACATTGCGTCTTCTATTTGCAGTGCCACCATCCTTCGTTTATGACTTTAGAGAAATCTTCCTCATTCTTCAAACCTTGAATAGCATTTCTTCCATGAACTCTGGAAGTTCTCAAGTGTAAGCTGACCTTTTTTGTCTTTTGTAAGGGGGAATGCCACATAATTCATATGATAATACACAATTCTCTTAGTCGGCCTTTGTTGATCTAAATTGCTTTCAAATTCTGATATTTTATGATTCGGTGACATCAAAAATCAAGGGGGAATCTTAGTCAAATGGACAAGGCAGATTTGCTGGGACAAGAAAAAGTCTGCAGTGGACTGGACAAATTGCAGTGTCCAGAGTTCAACTAGGATGCTGTTGGAGAAACATAATTAAAGACAAAATCTCCTTCCTGCCCAGAAAACCTCTTCATAAAGGTAGAAGAGAAAGAAAACAGCTTTATTATTAAACAAACATTAAACCAGAATGTGCTGTGCATCGCAGGCAATCTGCTAAGAGATTGCAAAGACAGAAAGAAATCCCACCCTTACATGATCAAATAGATACAAATCATTACATACGTGTGCTCAAGATAAACAAGAACTAGTCCTCAAGTGAGAGGACTTGACAACACCGTTTGTTGCTTATAGTTCATCCTAAGTGCACTTGGTAATTAGAGTAATTAGAGTGACCATCAGTGTTAGCTAGTATGATTTATTAATATCTAAAGGAAAAATAAACTTCTCATATCTTTATGACAAGAGATTGCTTTGCAGCATAGAGGAAGATAGATGCTTGCCAAAGTTAGGCTGCTACTCTCCCACAAAAACTGGGAGATAGGGGCCTTATCTTCTTTGAAGTTTATTTACATTTCCATGAGATGGTTCCCAGGTCCTTGAGAAAGACATTCCTGGCTTTAAAACTAGCAAGAGGTTTGTGTACCTTTTAAAAAGATTTACATACATTTCAAAGAGACAGAGAAAGAACTTATAATTACAGTTAAGTCCTCACTTAACATTGTCAATAGGTTCTTGGAAACTGTGGCTTTGAGTGAAAGGATGTACAAGGAAATCAATTTTACCATAAGCTAATTGATATAAAGAAAATTAAGTTTCTATGACATATTTCTGTTTATGAAAAATCACCAAAATTCTAAATAAAGACCCAACACACTGCTAATATTAACCATTGAAATAAATGTGAGCTATTCATACACTTAAGAAAAATAACTATAAACCAGTAAGATAATTATCTACCCAATTTTTGGTGAATCAGTGAGTGATGACAGTTGTAGAGGTGGTGGGTTAAATCAAGGAATAAATGTTTGCAAAATGAAAGTTGTAAGGAGCACCTCCTATCATCACGCAGTTCAAAACCAAACAATAGCAAATAGGACGGGCTCACTGAACACTTCCATACCACATAGTTCATTGTGGTGCATTAGACTTCACGAGTTTTTATTTTACAATAATTTAAATTTACTCATTCGTTCATTTTTTTTTTTTTTTTTTAAGACAGAGTCTCATTCTTTTTGCCCGGGCTAGAGTGAGTGCCGTGGTGTCAGCCTAGCTCACAGCAACCTCACACTCCTGGGCTCAAGCGATCCTTCTGCCTCAGCCTCCCGAGTAGCTGGGACTACAGGCATGCGCCACCATGCCCGGCTAATTTTTTCTGTATATTTTTAGTTGTCTGATTAATTTCTTTCTATTTTTAGTAGAGATGGGGTCTCGCTCTTGCT
>CAUYSK010046137.1:0-71205 GCA_963575035.1 Avahi laniger
AGAGTAAAATTTTAAAGTGATAACAATACTAAAAAACAGTAGAGGCTATTTTTAGAACCTAGTGGCAATTTTCATTTTGCTTAAAACAACCTTATTTGTTTGAGGGGGAAATAAATAAGGTTTTCTGTCTTATAATAATAAAGGGCAAATTACTATATATTTAAGTAAAGCCATTTTCGCTTACTGTGACATCCAGCAAGTCTTGCAGAACTATACAAATTACAATACTGCTATGCTTCCCAATGTGAAGTATAAAAAAGGTTGATTTGGAACAAATTCAATAGGCATAGGTTTTTTATTATATTGTTCAAAGATATCCAGTACAGAAAACTTAAGTGAATTTTCAGAATTGTCTTAGTGGGTTTTTTCCCTAGCAATTTGCAGTGTTATACCATTTACATATAAATATTATTTAATACAAAAGAATAGCATATAAAACCCTAGAGAAATATCTGAGAAATAATAAAATGTTCATGACAGAAGAGAAATACGTCTCCCTTTTCCCCTTTAGTGATGTTCCTAGTACTACCGTAATGATAGGTTACTTCATCTTGTGAATTATGATAAAGAATCAGAATTAAAGCCTCAAAACAAAGTGGTTGCTTTCTTATAACCAAATGTAATTGAATTAAATTATTGATGGATTGTGTTCTCAGCAATGCAGGAAGATGGCTCTACCAAGGGAGGGTTGTGTGAACTTCCTTGTCTGGCTTCAGGTTATCTGTTTTCTTCTCAACTTCAATGTGATTTCTCCTTAAGAAACTGAATTTATTTTGCCACAGTATTCTTTTGAATTAACTATACACTGGGGACATGCTAACAGAAAAAGATAACAAACCAGGAAAATGTATTTTTTTTTCAATTCCACCAAACTAATAATTTTTAAACCACATATTTTTAAATGTTAGAAGATGTTTTAAATAGCTTAACAAATCTCTCATAGATTCATTCATAGGAATTTAACTTAAAAATTAAAATATCAATGATATGAACATGGTCAAAGGAACAGTCAGGAAGAACAAGCTGCCTGCTGAGCATAGACTAAATCAGATAATTAGATACATTTTATAATGTAGCAAAGTTTTGAAGTCTATAGTACCTTGATCAAGAAAAACAAAATCAAACAAAAGACACAGATTGCATTAAACTAAGAATATTAAAATTATCTATATTTTATATATCAATTCTCACACCCTTCAAGAGTAAATTTTTTTTTTTTTTAGAGTCTCACTCTGTTGCCCAGGCTAGAGTGTCATGGCGTCAGCCTAGCTCACAGCAACCTCAAACTCTTGGGCTCAAGGGATCCTTCTGCCTCAGCCTCCCGAGTAGCTGGGATTACAGGCATGCACCACCATGCCAAGCTTCAAGAGTAAATTTTCAAACTACTTTGTAATTATTACCTATTTTCACGATATTGAAGTATGTAGGAGTAGTTACTGGTATTTGCTGACGGATAGCTATGTAACAGAGGCCTTCAAGAGAAAATCTGAAACTTTAACCTAGATCTGTTGATTCCCTATCATTGAATCCTAACACCTTTCAGCTATTTACCATGTGTAGTGAAGGTTACAGAATAGCTTGCTGCAATGTATTAGAAAGAGCAAATACATCATAGTTGTGTTTAGCACCAGTCTCCATTTTCATGTCTGTGTACATTTCAAATTTCGACAGATAAAAATCATCATTTGGTGCTATAGAAATTACTGCCTTACTTATTGACTCTATTATCTTGACAGACACAGAAGAGAAAAAGAGACCGAACTTGGACTAAATCATATGTTCATTGTCCTAGCCCTGATTTTTATCCATAAGGCAGGTAAAATCTCGGTGCACTGTTTATCCAGCAGGAGACTGGTTTTGGACATGTCACGCTTGAAGAGCCTATTTGGCATCCGAGGGGAGACATAGAATAGGCAGTGGGATATACGTGAGCTTAGAGTGAGGAGAGAGGTCTGGCTAAAGATTCCATGAGAATGCAGACTCCATAAAAACAGGGATTTTTTCTCTATTTTCTTAAATTCTGTGCCTTTCAGTTCCTACAACACTGCCTGGTACATACCAATAGTTCTATAAATATTTAGATGGAACCACATGGAATTGCCATAACATCATACCATTTTGATCTACATAAATATTAACAGCAATTTCATATGATTCTACCTAATACCTAATACATGAATGACAAACTGTAATTCTTCATTTCACAGCCTCTCCTCTTGGCCTGAGCTAGAAAAAATTGCTCTCTTTCCAGAAAAAGAATAGAGCAGAGTGAGTGGAGGATCCTAAGGGTGGTCCTTGCTCCTTTTGGACCTCTTGGGTCTCAGGCTCCCTCTTTTCTGCCTAGTGCATTATAGCCATTGAATAAACATTTATTGTTGCTGGTGATGACAGAAATTATCTTTTCCTAATATTTCCTATAACTAATTATTAGAAAACAAAGAGTAGCTATTTGCAAATTATATAAGGAGTTAACTTTAAATACCCTTACAATACTTTTCTCAGTACTAAAATCACCATTTTATAGCTAAAATAACTGAGTAATACAAGGATTATTTCTTCAAAGCTATAGCAGAAGAATAGGTAAATAAACTCAGAGTCTTGAAGTCCCTTGTCTCTGCCACCAACTAGACAGAAATATTATATATGTATATGGATAATAGGTCTTCTCCTATGCTATTTAATAACATTAAGGCATTCCCCTGCCTTAATTGTTTTTCTATGCTATGTCACATTTAGAAACTTTTGAAGAAAGATCCAATTGCTTGTCATTTTACCTGGATAGTTTACCTGAATAGATCATCATGCAAAACACCTGTCCTCCAGAAACACACACATATAATCTTTAAAAACATATATGAATAATGCTTTAAATTACCATATTGCTACAGAAAATTTCTGTAGTAATCTTTTTTATCTTATAAATTGAGCATTTACTAGAAATTACTTTCTGTTCTGTTTTACAAAGAAAAGCTGTTCCTGAAGTAAGACCTCTTAGTATATGTTAATTCGAACTTAATCATTTAAACAGCAAGCTAGCAACAAAAAAAGAAAGTTAGGGATAGCTATGCAAATCTAAGCATGGCAATCAGATATGATAATGTCTAGGATCACAAGTCTACTAGCCACTTCGTATGTAGATTTATTTTCTTTAAAATTCAAAAGCTGCCTCTGATGTCCTGTATAGCAGACAATAATGAGAAAAACACCACACGTAAAATTACAGGAATAATAATATTTTGATGTGTGGCTTTAAAGAGTAAGTGGCTGAATACTAATAATCCCACATCAAGTGGATACACTCACTTCTAAAGAAATAAAAGCACAATATAACTTTTGAGACTTAAGTAGTAGTAGATAATGACAGCCCTTTCACCAAGCAGCTACAACATTACATGATTTGTAAAAAGGCAGAGAGAATTTTTGTTTTATCTTATAATACCAAACAATTCACATTTCACAAAATTTGCTGCTCTGATTTGTTTAAACAATGAATGTTACCCCATCACGTGGTTTAGGTTGTTCTTCCTTAGCTACATTAAATCCAACCCAGACAGTGATGGCAGAGACATTTCTTATTCCCTTAAATCTCTCTGCCTTATGCCCACTATCCTGGATAGTGAGGATCTTCAAAAATTATAAATTAAATTCCACAGGCATGCACACAAAATTGCACATAAATGTATAATGAACTGTTAAATCTCAACTCCTTAAAGGTTCAGAGGATCATTATCTACTCTTTCCTTCTGTTATGAAAACATCATGTCCCACAAACCTGCAAAATTAAGCTAACCGACCAACAAGCACAAGCTGTTTAGCTCTTAAATTGAGGTGACACAATGTGCAAAGGAAAGTCACCTTAATTCCACTAAGGGGAAAAAAAATGCACTAAAACCCATCTCTCTCAGCTGAGCCTTCATTCAATATTGAAACAAGTAATGTCAAATTCCATGGTTTGGCTGCTGCTCAACACTATTCCATTCAATTGGGGATTGAACAAAGCAAAATAAAAGGGAGCTTTAATCTATCTCTTTTTTCTTTTTTTGCTAGACTACACTGACAGCAGCCTGTTCATTAATTAAACTATTTTTCCTTAAAGAAATAGACTGTGGAGTACTATATTGGACACTGGAGGAAGAAGGCAAGAAATAAAAGGCATGACTTAAAAAATCAAGATTTCAAAATTCTAGAGATGCAAAATATTCGTGAATGATAAAACAAATAGAAACATTTCAAAAAACACGAAGTAAGATAGCAAGAATTTAACACGTACAGGAATTGACACAGAGGTGGGACCAGGAGTGAGTGGGGGTTCTTCTCACAGGTTCTGCATAAATCAAGACAGCTTCATCTTGATGACTGAAAGAGTTCATGTGCGTTGCCCATTTTCTCTCAGCCACTAAGGAGATGGGGTTATGGATTTAAGTCTTTAGAGACTATAAACCTAGTTAAAAATCTAATTTGCCAAATTTGCTGGAATCCTCAAAAAAAAATTTTGGGTTTTGTGAGCCTGACTTCCATTGTGTTACATACATAAGAAGAGAATGTATTCATTTCTGTTTTCATTCTAATAACAAGCAGAGTAGCGAGATCATGGGGAAAATACATAATTCTTATTCATTACCTTATTGATATATAGGAACTTTGCTTTGATAATAATTTAAAGAAGATATGTCATTTCTAATTTTGCCATCTTAAAACTCAAAATGATAATGCTATAAAATTCTAAGTTTATACAAAATCTTTTGACATAAATGACAGGTGTTCTAAAGGGAAATGACTGAAAGGTAGAAAAGATGGGAAAATGCTTTTCATGTATTTTTGATACAGGTTTTTGATACCTTAATACAAGGAAAGTACAGGAACACAGGTATTCCTTATTGGTTTATCATTATGTAAATCAAACAGATTTTCTTTTCCAATAAAATTCTATGTGTAAATTACCAATGTGCATATCTTGAGGGCAAAATGATTATAGGAACAACACCAACTTGATGGCAACTTCGATAAAAAATACTCCTTAGCTTACAAACTGAAGATTAAGAAACTTTACACACTTTTCTAAAGTCTCTCACTAAAAACTGGTGACCATTAGAAATTTATGTTCTCATCAGACATGAAACAGTGATTCCAAACTTCAAATTAAGTAAATAACCTTGAATTCACAATTCAAAATTTATGGTTTACTGTCTGGCAAAGAAAAGTTATTTTCTCACCATAATAACAGTTATCATTTATTGAGTGCTCACTCTGTTCTAGGCACTGTTTTACATACATTATTACTGCTTTACATTTTTTTGTTTTGCTTAAGTCCTAATAACTATAAAAACGGCCTCAGTCCCATTTTACAGGTAAGAGAACTAAGTCTCAGAGAAATAAAGCAACTTGCTTAATGAAGGCTGCACAGCCAGTCAGTGGTGAAACTGAGATCTGAATTCAGGTCTGAGTAACTAAAGCACTTGCTCTGAAATGTTATTTTTTAATCAAATTAATGTTTTACAAATATAAAATTTAACCAGCACCTAACAATATTTTCAAAGTATGATTATTCCTGCTATTTTCCCAGATTGAAAAGTAGACATCACTCATTTTTTTCTAAATCATATTATCCTATCTGAAACATACATTGTTTATAGTGTGAATAACTATACCAAAAGTTATGTTTTGTTCTAAGATTGGATTTTGTGTAAATAAAAAGTTAAATCAATTTTGCTAACAGAAACACCTACAACATTTCAAAACATTCTGCAAAAACTGTGATGAGATTTGATATTCTGAGAGTGTAATAAGTAGTTACTGTGAATTAAGAATATGAAATACAGTCATGGTGGCACATTTAGCTCTTAATTATCACATAGGACAAGATATTTTCTTCTTTCAAACAAAAATCTCAATGTTTTAATTGCAATCGTGCAATTAATTTAATTCTTGAAAATAAGTTGAATGGCATAGTTTATTTCCCCCCTAATAGAACTGCAGTTTTACAGGAACAAGGCTGATAAGAACCTTTATAGTTTACATTAGGACATCCTGGAAAGCCATGTAATACATTTTCATTAGAATCTCCAGAAAAGGATCTATCCTTTCAATGTTAAATACCTAAGTATTTTACATACTTACAATCAGAAGAATTATCTTAATGTTAGTACCTATAAACAGCACTGTTTTTCTAAGAGAAAGCCCGCAGAATATAGAGAACTGAGATAGCTAAGATTATTGACAGTAAGTGGGAAAATAAGATCAAGTTCATGAATTCTAACAGGAAATTAAAACATTTGCTAATTAGGTGATCACAAAAGAAATAAAAATAATTTCCTGTTCTATGACACTGACAAGGCATTAAACCAAAAAGTTGGAACAAAGGCATTTGGCTTTTAATATAATCCTACATAAAACAGCACCATTTTAAAAAGACTTATTCATAGCTCTTTTACGTCAGTTAACTTTGATTCCTAACACTTTCTTAGACAAGTGTTTCCATTACCTTTCTTAAAGATGTCTCCATGGCTCAGCAGCTGCTATGAGTTAACGAAGTAAAAAGATGGTTTCTCATGTACACACAATTCATTTCCACATCCACAAGAAAATAATGGGCAAAAATAACTAATAAAGTTAACCAAAGTAAGGAGTGAGAACTGAAATAACAACTGAAGGTTGATAAATTCACCTTTGAATTCACAGGCAGAATATAAACTTCAATATGTTTTTCTCATTCAATTATAATTTTACTTCTACAACTTTATGTTTCAATTCTGTCTTCAAAAAAGTTTGAGTAATGAATATAGTAGGTGAAAGCATTCAGGGAGAAAGGAAAGATCCTAAGCATAAATGAAATCTAGGCTTAGAACTTCCTTACTTATTGTAGTTTTCAACGTTTTGGTTTCAAAAAAAATCAATATTGTTTACTTAATTTTGCAACACTGAATTTTTTAAAACTAATCCCATTACCTTAAAAAAATTATTAGCAAATGATACTCTCCACAAATACCACATATTAATATTTATAACTTACTCCTTCTACCAAAAAGGTTCATTTACTTTCTTTTACATTAATATGCACAAAATGAGTATTTGTTAACTAATAATAACTTTCTAGAAGTAAATAACAGCTACCATGGATAGAGTGCCTGTATGTGCTGGACAGCGTGCCAGGCACCCGACAGACATTTTATCATCCCTGTTCCTCACAAGAACTCACACAAAAGAGATGATTATTCCCACATATTAATACAAATGAGGGCATGAGACAGACCTTGGTGAAGGTAAGTGTCTTGACCAAGATCATAAAATGAACACAGTCAAATCTTAATAGACCAGTCACCGCTGTACTCCCTCATAACCAATACAGCTCATCCTAACTTGGGTGCAATAGTAATCTGTACTTTAGAAAGAATTTCCACTTCCAGGAAATATTCTTAATTCTGGATCCTCACAAAAAAGCAGATATTATACCCTTCCTTTTGTTGAGGAGAAAACAGAGGCCCAAAGAAGGTAAATAACTTTTCAGAGCTTGTAAGGTGGATACAAGGGTCTGGCCTGTGACCTTCAGCCTTTAAATACAGTGCTCTTTCCAACACTTGGGATTTGCCAGTATAGTTGAAAGGATTATTGGTAGCAAAGTACCTGGACAGTACATCCCTTGAAGACTTTAATATCTCTCTGATCTTCACATTTAATAACAGTTACTCACCATTTTTATTATTCCCTTAATATTTTTGTAAGAATAGAATTTTCTATGTTTTCCTTTAATAATTAAAACTGTAAAAATGGAAAAGCTCTGATTAGTGCTCCTAATTTTATTCTATCTGAACTTTCTACAATGATGTTTCATTCTTAAATATAGAAATGCTGGGGCATGTAGTGAACAAATAATACTGAAAAGTCAGTTCAAGGAATAAATAGAGAATTAAGAGTTTTTCTTTTTTTCCACAAAGTATTTATACACAGGCCTGCAAACCTGCAGTTCTGTACATAGTATCTCTTCCTACTTCGGGTCAAGTGATATAATCTGACATAAATAATGAGGGGAAAGACCCGATAAAAGAATGGTTAGAATCTTTACAGTGACAAAACCAAGTTACTCACTGCATTTGAATCATAGCGTAACAAATCAAATTACTGGTTACACATCCATACAGTTACCTACCTAGAAAATTGAACTAAGTACATCCATTCTGATTCACATGGCCAAATACAAAGCACTTTCAAATACTCAGAAAAATTTTAAATGATACAGTCCATGTATTTATAATACGACTATCCTTTTGAACATGGCTTGAAAGATACTTTTTGAGCCATACTTAAAAAGTCAGATACTTTTTGACAACTCAGGAAATATACAGTGAAAAGCCTTCCATAATATTCTACAACAAATCAGAGAAGAAATGTCTGTGAACAAATAAGAACAGTCTATGATCAAACTAAATGCATACACATACCTTCGATCACATCTTAAGACATTAGCCATGAAAAAATAATGGAAAATGATAGTTATAGGTAGACTTCACTGCAGTGTATCTGGAAAAATATGATTCCCCTTGCTTTATAAATGATGAAAAATGCCCTCCTAAAAGGATCTTTTAAAATATGTGTATTAAAAATCTCCCCAAATATGCCTAAGATATAATTATAAACACAATTTAAATGAAGTGATATCACCTATCATTCTAGCAAGTAAGTAACTGAAGACTGGGAAAAAAGGCAGAGGGCATTTTGTTTTCTCACATATTACACAGTAAAGTACTTCACGTCCTGTTGAATATTTGACAATACATTTAACGGCATTTTCTATTGCACTTAGGGCAAAGCTTTAAGACTCCAAAGGGAAGTACAGATGCTCCTCGACTTATGATGGCACTACGTTCCGATAAATCCTTCATAAGTTGAAACTACCCTCAGTCGAAAATACATTTCACACACCTAACCTACCAAACATCATAGCTTAGCCTAGCCTACTTCAAACATGCTCAGAACACTTACATTAGCCTACAGTTGGGCAAAATCATCTCACACAAAGCCTATCTTATAATAAAGTGTTGAATATCTCCTTAAGTTATTGAATACTGTACTGAAAGTGAAAAGCAGAATGGTTTCACATCATCATAAAGTTGAAAAATCATCAATCCTGCCATCAAGAAATTCAAACATAAAAAATCTAAACCACGGGTTGGGGGAGGGTATGGGTATATACACACCTAATGGGTGCAGTGCGCACCATCTAGGGGATGGACACGCTTGAAGCTCTGACTCAGGTGGGGCAAAGGCAATATGTGTAACCTAAACATTTGTACCCCTGTAACATGCTGAAATTAAAAAAATTAAAAAAAAATCTAAACCACAAACATTCAGATTTCATACATCTTTTCAACCGATATCCACAAATTCACAATTACTACAATATTTCTAATGTTTGGTCTGGATAGCCAGTAGAAATTTATTTTTGAAAAGCTAAATGGCATTGAGTATTTATTATATGCAAGACACTGTGTAAGCACCTTCTTTATATTAACTTCATTTAATCCTCACAACAACCCATTAAGATAAATACTGTTAGGATCCTCCTGTCTCAAATGAGGAAACCGGGGCATGGAAAGGTTAAGTAACTTGCCAAAAGTCAGGTTACACGTGGTAGAGCAGGAATATGAATCCAAGCAATTTGATTTCCAAGCACTTAATTGCTCTGAAAAATTATCTCTATAGCTCATCTGATAAAAACTCTTCCCTGAATTTAGTCTGAAAACAAAACAGAAAGGAAAGGGGCTTTTCCTAAATCAGCCTATTTCTCATCCTTTAATTTATAAAGTGACATAATAACAACAAACAACTTGTTAGGATGTCAATTCACTCACTCCCATTGGCACTGCATATGAGATAATGAGAACTGGTACTGAACACTTGGGTTTGATTTTGAGTTAAGGCACAGGGTTTAGAACTTTAGGCAATTCATTTAACCTTTTTTGAGACTCAATCCCAATCTACAAAAAGGGGTTCAAAAATATCGTCTCCTTTATTAATTATATTTCTGGGGAAACCAAACACCCAAGATGATTAGGCAATGTGCCTTACAGAAGAATTCCAGCTAATAAATTTGTAAATGAAAATAAATGATTTAAGAAAGATCATTCAGTGGATAAACTATTAAATTGAAAGCTGATGAGGAACTTTACAAAGGAGGGTTCAGGCTACTGCCACGCAGCATGCCTCCTGATGTGACATAATGTGCAAAAGAAAGTACCGCTTATGAAGGATTCTTGCCAAACAGGTTGAACCTGAAACTACGTAAGTCTTTAGAGCCATTAACAGGAAAAATGGGATATACAGTAACAAATTAAATGACACAAGAAAGAAAACAAATAAATCCAGAATGTGAAACATTTTATAAAACTGGCTCATTTCTTCAAGAAGTTAATGGGCTGAATAAACAAAAACAAAAAAGCGGAGGTAAGGGATTATTATTAAGAGATTTACGAGACAACAGCAAAATGTAACATGTGGCCTCATGTAGATCCTGGTTCAAACAAACCAGATGTAAAAACAAAAACAGAACATTTTTTAGGCAATTGGGGAAATGTGAAGATGGCCTGGGTATTACATGTTACCAAAATTTATTTTTAATTTTGCCAAGTGGTAAGATAATGGTATTATAATTATGAAAGAAAGTGTCTATATTTTCTAGAGGTGCATACTGAAGTAAGTAGGCCTCTGTGATGGTTAATTTCGTATCTGTCAACTTGACTAGATAATGCAGTAGTGGGGGTAGAGATATTTAGTTAAACGTTATTTCTGAGTGTCCAGGTGTTTCTAGATAAGAGTTATATTTGAGTCAGTAGGCTCCATAAAGCAAATTGCCCTCTCCGATGTGGACGGGTATCATCCAATCTGTTGAGTACTTGAATAGAATAAAAGGTGAAGGGAGAATGAAAAGTGGAGAATTCACCCTTTCTGCCTGACTGCATGAGCTGAGACTTTGGTCTTCCGCTCTCAGACTGGGATTTACACCACTGGCTCCCCTGGTTCTCAGGCCTTTGGATTCAGACTAAACTATACCACTGGCTTTCCTAAGTCTCCAGCTTGCAGACAGCAGACTGTGGGACTTCTCAGCCTTTATAATCCCATGAGCCAATTCCTCATAATAAATCTCTTTACATACATTGTTCTTTGCTGGGTTGACACGGAGAAAATTCCAGCCTTGTATGTTTATGCATTCCCTCCTCCTTCTCTCCCAAAATAAAAAACATTCCTTGGTTGTAATGTGCAGAAACATGTAATATATTGTTTCCCTTGAGCTATTTTATTAAAACTCAGGGAACATGAAGTAAAATAACAACAATAATATGAAATTATAATTTTTTACCTCCCTTTTTTTGGCTTGTTTACTTTCATTATAGGCTTTTACATTTAGCAGAAAAGTAACTACCTTGAAGCTATGAAATGATTTATTCACTTTAGGGAAAACATTACAAAGACTACCAGACCCTACTTTGTGTGTGGTTTTGTTTTTATTTGTGAGATGCTAGACTAGAGAAAATCCTTGGCAAATTTTAAAAAGAAAGGCTGTGAAAATCTTTGGAGGCTAAATTTCCTCTCAAATAATAAAAAAAATGTAGAATTTATAATGGGGGTCAGTAAATTTTCTTTAAAGAGCTGGATAGCAAATATTTTTGGCTTTCTGGATTATACGGTTTCTGTAGCACTCACTCTGTCGTTGCAGCATGAGAACAGCCATGAACAAATGGCCGTGGCCGTGTTATCATCAACAAAACAGGCAGCCGTCTGGATTTGCCCTGCGAGCTGGCCGTGTTTTGCCAACTCCTAAATTAGAATGTGGATTCCTTAAATTTTTTCTTTGTTCATTTTTTTAAACTGACATTCATCAAGTACCTTATAGGAGCTTTAACTACTTTGATACGTTTTTTATCAATGATCATCACAATAGCTTATGAAACAGGTGGAAAAAATACTTCTTAAAATGTTAACATTTTGAAAAATTTCAAATGTATAGAAACACAAATCGTCATATATCTATCACCATACTAAACAATTATCAGTATTTTTCTACATTTATTTATCCCTTTTCATACTTCGTATTTTAGATGAATTTTTAAAAGCAAGTTCCAGACTAAGTCATGTGATGCTGTATTAGCCAGGGTTCTCCAGAAACAGAATAAATAGGAGATGGGGGGGAGGGTGGAGAGAGAGCGATCACACAAAACCAAATTTAAAGGTTTACAGGCTCCTATTATAAATTCTACACTTTTACTATATTTGAGAGGAAATTTAGCTTTGAAAGATTTTCACAGCCTTTCTTTTTAAAATTTGCCAAGGATTTTCTCTAATCTAGCTTCTGACAAATAAAAACAAAACCACACACAAAGTAGGGTCCTGCAGCCTTGTAATGTTTTCCCTAAAGTGAATAAATCATTTCATAGCTTCAAGGTAGTTACTTTTCTGCTAAATCTATAAGCCTATAATAAAAGTAAACAAGTCAAAAAAGCAAATAGGAAAAAGAAAATTATAATTTCATATTACTATTATGAATATTTTATTTCATGTTCCCTGAATTTTAGTAAAATAGCTCAAAGGAAACAATATATTACATGTTTCAACATATTACAATGAAGGGATGTGTTTATTTGGGGAGAGAAGAAAGTGATAGTGTGGACCAGTATTGTGGCAACAGGGAGAAGACAATAATGACACAGGTATGAGAGAAAGGAGTTAAGTACAAGGCTGAGATTTCCTCCGTCACCAATCCAGCAAAAAACACTGTAAACCCGTAGGCCATTTTTCCTAACTGTAAACTTCTGTATGTTTTGGATTAATAGTTTAAACATATTCTTTGGCAGCCTTCAACTTAACTTATATCACCTTCAGGTACATCCAGGAGCTGATTAGTAATTTAAGACACGGGAAAAGCAATGTTTCAGAGGGAAATGGAGACATGAATGAGTTTAATATGCAAGCACACTAGCTAAAGGGCATAATTAAAACTACATCATGCCTTTAAATCTACATAATTATGTCCCAAAGACATTCTCATTAGTATCTTTTACTTTGCCACTAAACCAGAAATGGTCTCGTGTCTACATGGTTGGGAAATAAATATAAAATTAAAAAGTTAAGGTATATACAAATCAGACAAAATGTTTGAAAAATTCAATGAGTGAGCTTCCCTTTTTGAAAGTAATGTATTAAATCTACCACTCAACCATCATTGCTAGTGAGTCTAAAACTATTATAATATCAGTAGGTGACCTTATGACCCAAATTTCAGAGGGGAAAATAACCAGAAAGGTTTAACAAAATATTTTTAATTTCAGAAGAGAGAAAGCTGCTTTTTCAACACTAACTCAAGTAGAAATCTCTACTAACCAGCATTCCCTTTACTATGCAATGATAACTGATGTTCCTAATGATCAGCCTGAAGCATTTCCAAATCCTGAAGTTCATTCTAAATCATTAAAAAGCTGAAATTATGTTCAGTATACTTTACGGTGCACTTCATTATATTCTCATTATTTTAAGACTAGCAATATATTTAGGATATACAGGGCAACTGTCCATCAAGAGGCTATTCTACTCAAAATCAGACATTCATAGGAGCTATACGGAAAAGCTCTTATATTATGGTCAATTTACTATACATGGGGTGAATCACTTCTTTCAAAATGTGGGGCATAAAACTCCAGGGGGTATTAGAGATTCTGTCCTAGGGCTTAAAGGAATTTTAAAGCCCCCTTTAGGAAAAATATTGGCCCAAATAATGCCTCTTCTATTTCCTGTGTCGAATGACACTGAGCAAATCCTCTGAGACAGAAGCTGGAAGAGTAATTAGAAAACTATGGCAATAATCCACATAAGAGATGGTGATGGTGTGGACCAGTACTGAGGCAATAGGGACAAGGTGATGACAGTACAGGTGTGAGAGAAAGGAGTCAAAGACCAAACACATCCAGGTTTTTCATCTGAGCAACTGAAACAACTGAAGTCCTTACCTGAGATGGGAAAGACTGTATAAGGAGTTGGTTTGAAGCAGGGTACTAGACGAGGAGCTCAGTTTTAAACACTTTAAGCATGAGATGCCTCAAAAGCATTATTGTGTTTGTATAATCTAGAATGTACATCATAAGTAGGCACTTGGATATCTGGGTCCGGAGCTCAAGGAGAAGGTTAGGCTGAAAAATATACAATTAGGATTAATCACCTTGTAGATGTATATAAAGCCATAGAAAGGTGAGATCACCTAAGGAGTATGGATATAAAGTAAAAGACTAACATGTGTCCTGGAGCACTAACCCATCGAAAAAGAATGTAATACACACATGCCTCATTGTATCGTGTTTGCTTTACTGCACTTTGCAGATATTGTCTTTCACACAAATTGAAGGTTTGTGGCAACCTGCATAGAGCAAGTCTCTCACTGCCATTTTTCAAACAGCATGTGCTCACTTCGTGTCTCTGTGTCACATGTGGGTAATTCTTCCAGCATAATTATTATATCTGCTATGGTGATCTATAATCAGTGATCTTTGACGTTACTGTCATCACAGACCACGTCCATATAAGATGGCAAACTTAATAAATGTGTGTGTCTGACTCCTCCACCAACCAGCCATACATTCGTCTTTCTCCCTATCTTTGGGCCTTCCTATTCCCTAAGCACGACAATATTGAAATTAGGACAATTAATAATCCTACAATGGCTTCTAAGTGTTCAAGTGAAAGGAAGAGACACTCATCTCTCACTTTAAATCAAAAGCTAGAAATGACTAAATTTAGTGAAGAAGACACATCCAAAGACAGATGAGCTGAAAGCTAGGCTTTTTGTGTTGGTTAGCCAAACTGTGAATGCAAAGAAAAAGTTATTGAAGGAAACAAAGATGCTATTCCAGTGAACACATGAATGATAAGAAAACAAAGGAGGCTTACTGCTGAAATGAAGAAAGCTTGAGTGTTCTGGATAGAAGATCAAACCGGCAATAATATCCCCTTAAGCCAAAATCCAATCCAGACAAGGCCCTAACTCTCTTCAGTTCTGTGAAGGTTGACAGAGGTGAGGAGCTGCAGAAGAAAAGTCTAAAGCTGGCACAGGTTGGTTCATGAGGTTTACTGAAAGAAGCTGTCTCCATAACATAAAAGGTGACACAGCAAGTGGTGATGGAGAAGCTGCGGCAAGTTATCCAGAAGATCTAGCTAAGAGCATTGATGAAGGTGGCTACACTAAACATCAGATTTTCATTGCAGATGAAACAGCCTTCTATCGGAAGACGATGCCATCTAGGACTTTCATAGCTAAAGAGGAGAAGTCAATGCCTGGCTTCAAAGGACAGGCTGACTCTCTTGCTAGGGGCTAACACAGCTGGTGGTTGTAAATTTAAGCCAATGCTCATTTAACATTCCAAAAATCTGAGGGTCCTTAGGAATTATGCTAAATATACGCACCTATGCTCTACAAATGGAACAACAAAACATGAATGAGAGCATATCTGTTTACAGCATAGCTTACTGAATAGTTTAATCCCACTGTTGAGATTTACTACTCAGAAAAAAGATTCCTTTCAAAATATTACTACTCAGTGACAATGTACCTAGACATCTAAGAGCTGAGCTCTGGTCTGATTCCAAAGTCTACATTCTCCCCACTACATCACCTTCCCAAACAGGTTGAACTGACGTACTCAGAAGACTAAAGTTTATTTATTTGTTAAGTTTTGTGAAAAATTTACAAGTATCCAATAAGTGTTACTTGGAATGTTATCCTACAAAACATGGTCTCTGTCCCTCAAAGAGTTTATAATTAATTGGAAAGTAATTCAACAGTTGGAATTACTGTTGTAACGAAATGGAAGTTATATCCTTCTAGTATAGACTATGTTCTTTGAGATCAAAAGTCATATCTTGTGCATATTCTTTTTCACTCACAGTTCCTAAAACATTGGTTTACATATAGAATTTAATTAATGTGAATATGTAAGCTCTTCTTGTTCAATAAAATTGTATTTCTTTCCAAAAATGAGGATCATAGGCTTTTTTTGGTCCCACTTAAGACACTTCAGTAGAATAATTAATTTTGCTAGGTTATTCAACAATAGCTATTTCTCTCTTTCAATTCTGTTTGTATTTTTCATCTTTCTAAATGAAGGCAATACCATCAAAGCATTTCTAGAGTTTGTGGTATGGCCTAACAGAAAGATCATATGAATTCCAGAGTTTCCACTTAGTAAGAAATTCAGTGACATTCAGGATATTTCTTTGCAAAGTTCAGATAATAATAATGTCTACTCTCATATGATGAGTTCCTGAAGCTTAAATAAGAATATTTCATAAAGTGCCAGGCATTTTATGTAAAATAAAAATGGCTTGACACACGTAGGTCCATTTTTAAGCAACGAATACACCTATTAAGGAAAGACAAGGTTCACAGCATTCTCTCCTACGCAATGAGGCAGGTAGGGAGAATATGAAAACCTTAAGATAGAGTCCCTGTTATTTAGACACAGAATCTAGTTGGGATTAAAAGAGGAGTTGAGGGAGAAAGTCCCTGCTGGCTACAGTATTCAGACAAAGGATAACACAAGGTCTGGGCCTTATGTGATAAACGAGTGGCTTAAACTAAATCTAGTCCATCCCCAGTGTACTAAAATTAATTCCATCTAGCTGCCCCTTTATTATTTAGAATTCTCTGCCCCCATGAGAAAGTACAATTTCTTCCTTTTCTATAGGAGAAAAATAAATTTATGCGTACCACAGGTAAATTAAAATATTTTAAAAAACCATAAAGCTTTATGAATGACTGTGAATGTGAACATCTAAGTTTAACAAAATAGAGCTTTTAAAATAATATTTACATGTAAACAATATGTGCCATGTTATCCATAAAAAGGAGTTATCATTACTGGTTGGAATGAAATACAATACAGTTTTAAATAGAGATTAAATGAGTTTATCACAGCATTATTCAAATTGTATCCTTTATGTAAAAGTCCTTGAGGCACAATCAATAAGTTAATAATTAAAATACATAAAACCATAGCAGGTAATAATCATCATAAAATTGTGTTAAAATAATGTTTCAGTGTTGGCTTGTCAGAAAGGGCCCATTAATAAAGACAGATTTATTTTGTACTATTCCTAGAAGGTCCATAAATTGGATAACAACAGTAAGAGACAGAGAATGCCTCACGTAAGGTGCTGTGTGGAAACTGCAGAAACATACAGCCTGAACTTGTGTGTGGCCAAGATAAAGCTTTGCAAGAGATAAGGAAGCAAGAATGAAGGACAAAAAGTAGCCTTGCGTACTATGACACTCTTGAAACTCTAAGGACCAGACCGCAGTGTTTCTTTCTGTAGTCAGGTCAGTAAAGAATGAGAATACCAAACCTCAAAGCAAGTAATGGAGCCTCAAGGTTTTCATTGTAGGTTACATGCAGGCATACCACGAATTAAGAGAAAGTGCAACCAAAGTGCACGTAACATTGGCAAAAAAAAAAAAAAAAAAAAAAAAGAAGGACCAGGTCTACCTTTAAGGACAGGAAAAAATGGGACATTTCCTGGAAAAGCAAGGGAAAGATTTCATGATCTCTTCTTGAATACCTTGAGAGAGATTAATCTCATTTAGTGAATATTATATTCAAATATACTAATTAAAATGACTATGTCGTGGACCTATTTTTTTTATAATAGAGATTTTCAAGGGGCATTTTTAAATATTTGTTAAACTGAAGATAGAAATAAAAGCATAATTGTGATAAAACTCATATCCAAGAGAATTAAGCAATATACATTTTTTCCTTTGTTCATGAAAAAAAATCACGTCTATAATATAATCTAAAAACATCGAAGTAGAAAGCACAACTCATCTTCAAATGAGTTTAACAGGATTATCATTTATCTAAATTACAAAGTAACTATATTTAAGCAAAAACGCCTTTAATCTACTCATTTCCTGTGGGATGTCAGTTTTTATCATTCTGACTTTATCCTTACATATGCATAACTGAACATGACTTAACCACTACCTAAGCTAATGACAGTGATGCATTATTTCATAAATATTTACTTATTTTGACAAATGTTGTTTTCTACTGCACTGTCTAAATAAACCTAATAGGATAAAATACAATTTATTTGCAGACTTTTTAATATTACGATGGAGAATATGAGATGAATGTCATCATAGTTTTCATTTTGAAAGACGGTGAAAAACAAGAATTTATTCATAAAAGAACTTCTGACCAAAGGCTACCAAAGGAAGGGGCAGAGGAGACAGCTGGGTGCAGAGAAAGTTGGACTTTTTGCATGATGATTACAAAGCTGATCTGCCAGAGGCAGGGCTAGGACTTCAGTGTATACCAATATTTACTTTTTTGAGGTTTACATGAAAATTCAGAGGCTAAGGGCAGCATATAGGAATCTATCTGGAGAGCTGAGGAAATGTAAGGGACAGTATGTCTCAACCAATCCAAGGAAAAGGAGAAATGGAAGGTTGAAATAAAAGGCCTTGAGGTCCAAAGATGTGGAGACAAATTAAAACATATAGTAGCTAAAAAGATTAATTGAGCTCAAGACCCATACATCATATTGTAGACATCATTTCCTTTGGAGTATCTGTCTAGTGGGGAATAAATAATAGGAAATCTTTTGAGATTTTTAGTAGAAAATCCTTTACCTTTCCCTCTCTCAAGGGAGAGATTTAGTCAAGACTAAATCTCAGGATTCTTGGGTCAAGGCATATTAAGACAATCTTGCTTTACTCATTCTACAGGCTACAGGGATGAAAGGTCTGGGAGCAAGAAAGTCAGCCCTAATCAGTCCTAAAGTCACAGACAAAGCTTGGCACATCATTTTAAACCATAATCTCTCCAAAATGACGGGTCTGAAACTACCTTCCTCGCTGAGAGCAGAGATACAGTAAGTTTAGTGTAGGCCTTATGTACACACAGGCCACCAAGCCATGGCTTCTCACCTGATTTGAGCTACATTTGCCCAAGCTTTAGGACTGGGCATCGGCCTCAACTTCTGGTGGTCTTTCCACTGCCTCCTGCTGGCTTTCCCTGAACCCGTGACTTTTTAGATAGACCTGGCTGTATTGCAGCTCATCCTCCATAGACCCAAACCACAATATCGAAGAGTTCTGAGATCCAGTGTCTGTTATTTCTGGGTACATATGAACAATTTTCCTTGCCTCAAGTTTTCTTCATTGCAAAATGGTGAACAATGATACCTACTATCCATATCCCACTAAGATATGATAAATAATAATGCCAAGTCTAGGGCTCTTGTATAAAACTCAAGTTGTGGTTAAAATGTCATGTTTTTGTTTATGTCTTTCCTGACTACCCTATTTAAAACCACACCCAGGTACCCAGCATTCCTTTTCATCTCCCTGAAAAATTTTCTTCATAGCATTTATCACCAACTAATATAGCATATAATTCACTTACTTGCTTACTATCTCTCCCCCACCAGAATGTAAACTCCAGAGTATCGATATTTTTGTCTATATTGTTTACCACCATACCTCAGTATCTAGAAGACTACCTGGGACATAGTAGATATTCAGTAAATATTTGTTGAATGAATTTGTTAAATAGCCCACTAGGAAAAGATAGGTTAGGTTGGGTGTGTCTGAGATAGCACAAAAGAAAATAAAAAGCTTATTCTAGGGATCAAATTCAAAAAGCAATCTATTTCTTAGGGTACCTCACCAATGTCATCTTCATCACTGAAATTTATTTAATCAGTTTCTGTATGTCATACTTTTCTGAATCTATTCTCACTTAAAAGTCTTGCTTCCCTTAAAAGCTGACATTCTTATCAGTACAAAACAGTAATCAACCACACTTCCCCTTAAGTAAACATCCCTCTAGCCTTCACCTGGTTAGGATTCCTGCCTTTTGACTGAGTTGTATATAACAACAATCACACCAGTAAAGCACAATTATTCTCTGAGTCCCCACAACCGTGGAAACTTATATTCTCTCACTATACAGTACATAGTGCACCTGCACACAGGCAAGTGCAAAATAGCTGTTTGGTTATTTAAAAAAAAAAAAATCCTACTTTATACAGAAGTAAACTACTAGAAAGATGGTACAAAGTAATTTTTTTTTAAGTAAAAAAATACATTCGAGAAAGACTTACAGGCAAATGAAGGGTGATAAATCATAACCACAATAGGCTTTTATAAAAAGCCAAGAATATACCTTCCCCACAACTCAAGCCCCTGATATTGCTAACATTAATACATCTTCCAAAGAAAAAGCCCTCATTATCAGAAGTCTGACCCATTTTGGAACTTATGCATATCCAGACAGTTTATCGTCAGGGCATGGTCAATTAACACATACTCTTGAAATCTTAAACTGGCACCTTCTTAAGAAGATACATACTCTATTGTGACTTTTCCCAAAGAGCAACACATATATTAGTAACAAAAATTTGACCCACCTTTTAAAATGTTGGATACAATGTTATTTTAATATGTCAGCATAATCCATAAGGTATCACTGGCCAAATGACATTTATAAACGAATGATTAAAGTTGAAGTCTTGTACTTTTTATCTTATTTCTATAATTTAAGAATTGAAAACTATTTGGAGTAGAAGACCAAAAGTAATTAAATTTATTAAAACTAATTTTTAGCAGAATAGTGTTAGGAGGAGGATAATAAGACCTGTTTTATTCTAATGATAGACTTAACCCAATACATAATTTAACTGAAAATTTGAATAGCTAGTCTCTTGACAATTCATGAAAGCAAGTTCAACCTGCTCAAGTCAATGTTTAAATATTAATTCTTATACTGTGTAATCTCGAATTAGTATTCTAAATGCCATGGAAGGCATGCAGCGAAGAGTTAAAGTCTTAACATATATAAATCTTTATTATACATTAAAATATTTAGAAGAGAGAATATAACAGAAATTTTATTACAATAAAACTTAAAAATATGTATTCTAGATGACTTGAGAGCTGTTAAGGGTACCTTTAAAATTGCTGTCCAAGACCAATAATAACTAAGATTAGACTACTTTTGCAAGAAACTATTTTTTATTACATTCAAATTATTTTCCTAGGATACTGCTAACATGAACATGCAAGTAAAACATGCATGCTTTTTCTTTCTTTGAAAGAAAACACAAAACATAACCAATCTGTAAACTAAGGACTGTGTCTACAAGTAAACAGGTTGATAAATATTAATATATTGAGAAAACATGAATGATTACAGAATAACCCATTTATCAACATTTTAAAATTAATATTGGGTTTAATGCTTTACAGATTACATAGTATTTCACATACATACTTAATTCTTTGCAACATGTTAGCAGGCATTACTATTGTTCCCAAGAACTGAAAACCTCTACTCTAAAGTGTGTTCTCTGAAATTTACGCAGTTATCCTATTAGTGTTAAGCTAAACAACAAGCCTAGTCTTCTTCCTGAGAGTACCGGGGAAAGTATAGGGTTTTGAATAAAATAGACCTGGGTCTTAAGCCAGGTTTGATCATATACAACCTTTGTCACCTGGGGAAAACTCATTAAACTCTCCATAAGAGGAGGATAATGTTTACCTCATGGTAGGGGTGTGAGATTAAATTAAATAAGAAACACAGAAGGATTTAAAGCACCATGCTTGCTTTGCCAGTTCCTAAACATGAACAAACTTTACCTTATGCCCTCTCTGCTTTTGTTCTAAGGCCATAAGACATTGTTAGAGAAAGCAATATAATAGTGCTGACTTAGCCAATTACAGATTTATGGGCTAGTTCTGTTTTCTCATTAGTAAATAAGATATAAATAATGCTTATCTCCTAGGATTGTTTTAAGAATTCCCTAAGATGGTGTATGTAAAGTATCAATTATAGTGCCTGGCATATGCTGGGCACTCAGCAAATGGTCAGGCTGTAAGCCGACCATTTCTATAGTTACAGTGATCCTTTTATTTATCATTGCTTAACATCTTAGCATACTTACGGAAGGTGTTATTCTACACTTTCTTCAACTTTCTGTAAGCCCTTATTGTAGCAGATCCTTCTGGTAAGCAATCTCCCTGCCTACCTTACTGGAAAGACAGGCAGTGGGCATCAGCTTCCTTAGCCCTTCCTTCTACCTTTAAAAAATTCCTTCACCAATTCATAATCTCTCACATATCTGTCAGGTGTCAGACAAATAGGGATGCTGACTAAACACTATGCAATTCATTCATTCATTCAACAAATTTTACTGAGCATCACAACCTGTCAGGTACTGTGTCAAGTGCTGGGTGCATGACAGTAAGAAAGAAATGGAACCCATACTTGGGGAACATCGTATAAGACAAAGAGTATATATAATACTATATATATACAGTATATCACACCACATGATAACTACATAATAAATATATGTTTAAAATTATCTTTCCATCTCCTCAGTATTTATTCCTCAAGTATTCCCAGCACATCTTTCATTCCCATGAGTTCCACTGGTCTGCCCGTCCCAGCTCAAAAATGATCTTTGTCTGGCACAGTCACCCTAGCAGAGGGTAACTGTGCTAAATGGCTATTTCTTTCCTTCCTGACTTCCCAAACTTCTGGAACAAATACTCTGTTCCCATTGCCTCCATTTGTTTGTGTAGTAAGACTAGGAAATCTGGCTCCCGTTCTGTTCTTTTCTTAAAAATGACTTCCTAACAACAATATTCATGCCTTTCTCAGTTCTGAAAGTACCAACTATCTCCTACTGTTGAAATTCTCCTCTTTATTAGTGCCTAGGAACCCAGACTGCTGTTTTCTCTCTTATCTAATTTTTCTGATAACTCTGTTTTCAGTGTAGGTTCTTCCACATTTCTGTTCTAAACAGTGGGTATTCCTCAAAATTGGAATCAAAGAGAGACCAAATTCATGATCCATTTCACCTCCACTCCAATCCCAGACAATTCAGCTCCCTGGCCATCGCTTGTGCTAATGGAGTTTCTAACCTATTACTTAGGCTCACTACTTGAGTTAGATTTAATACTTTCTTCATGCTGCCCTATAAATTATTCCTCAAAACATTTCTTGAATCCACCCTTTCCCCTCGGTTCTTATCATTATCACAACAAGACCTAACCTGGTCTACTATTTATCCCATTTCTAGTCTCTCTCCATTTCAATTCTTCACACTACTTCCATATTAATCTTCTGAAAATCTAATTATATTTTCTCCACTGGCTTAAAATTCACTAATGGCTTTCTCCTAACTGAAAGACAAAGTTCACTTAAAGCAACTATATTCTGGCACTAATAACTCTCTTTCTCCTCTTTACTCATCACCTCCTACTTTCCTAAATTCTATACTACAAATAAACCAGAATATTTTTTAAACATTTTTAAGTAGCAAAAACCTTTTAAGTGAAATCTTACACAGAACTCCCAACACATAAAAGTAGATGAGGATACAATTACACTTGTTAAAAGGAGGCCAGAAACCAGAAAACTCAGTCTCCTCTGTCAATTCCTGCTCCCTTTGCTGTGAAACTCAAGAGCTCCCAAGAACAGCCTGAAATCCATTCCATTATACCCTATCCCTTGAACATTTGCTAAAGCAAAATATCTGTGCTGAAGTTCAGTCCCTATTTTCTTTCTTTGCCCTTA
Organism: Avahi laniger; assembly: GCA_963575035.1. Lineage (NCBI taxonomy): Eukaryota > Metazoa > Chordata > Mammalia > Primates > Indriidae > Avahi > Avahi laniger. Next base: position 23,619 of record CAUYSK010046137.1, read on the forward strand.
AACTTATTCTCTATTCTAGGTTATATGAAATCCTTTAATGAATCAGCACAAACTTTATTCTACTTGTGGAAAGTTTACTGATTACTCCAGGCCAAGCTAATCTCTCTTTCCTATGAACACCTACAGTAAGAATAGCACTTACTATACATCAGAATCTGTAAAAGTAGATGGATGGATGGATGAATAAATAAAAAGAGACATATCTACATATGTATATACATATTATCAGCCATATTTTACAGATGAGGACACATGTCAGGTAACTTGCCTAAGGTCACACAACTTACATATGATGGAACCAAATTTGAACTGTCTGACTCCAAGCCTGTATGCTACATCAGTTCTTTTCATGTCACTGAGCCCATATACAATGACGTATATATAAAGCATTTTAGGATAAATAGAAGAAGCTGCTCACGGTTGAAGGCAATTAGCTTTGAGCATCCCACATCCGGACTAGCTTCCCCAAGGGCTTATGGGATCAATATTGGAGTATGTTGGAAATTCATTAGCAGTACACCAGCTGAAAAACTCTGTTACACATATTCATTTAGTATTTACTAGTACCTGGCACGTAGTAGGGGTTCAAATATATGTGTGGGTTATTGACAAAAGATAACATTATGCCCCGATTGACAACAAAGGCAGACAGAACAAGAGCTAAAGAATTTCCATGCCTATACTTTGGATAAGCCAATAAACAATTTATATTTCTATAAGGGTGCTATGGTTTGAGTATCTGTCCCCTCCAAAACTCAAGGTGAAATTTAATCCCCAATGTGGCAGTACTGAGAGATGGGGCCTTTAAGAGGTGACTGGATTATGAGGGCTCTGCCCTCATGAATGGATTAGTCAATTCACGGGTTAATGGGTTATTATGGGAGGGGGAACTAGTAGCTTAATAAAATGAGGAAGAGAGACCTGAGCCAGCATGTTAGCACATTCAGCCCCATTGCCATGTGTGCTGCCTCAGTCTTTTTTTTTTTTCCAGAATATTACAGGGGTACAAACATTTTGGTTACATGAATTACTTTTGTACAATTTGAGTCAAAGTTATAAGTGTGCCCATCACCAGATAATGTTCACTGTACCCGTTGTGAATTTACCCATCCCGTCTTCCCCTCCCAACCTGCTTGAGTTCTGTTGAATTTTACCACCATATGTGTCCATGAGTGTTGACTTATAAGTTTCAATTTAGTAGTGAGTACATATGATTTTTGTTCTTCCATTGTTGTGAGACTTCACTTAGGAGGATGGTCTCCCGTTCCATCCAGGTTGTTACAAAAGCTTCACTTGTCACGGCTGAGTAGTACTCCATGGTATACATATGCCACATTTTATTGATCCACTTATGCACCAATGGGCACTTGGGTTGTTTCTACATCTTTCCGATTGTGAATTGTGCTGCTATAAACATGCAAGTGCAAGTGTCTTTTTTATAAAATGTCTTTTTTTTCCTTTGGGTAAATACCCAGGTGAGATTGCTGGATCAAATGGTAGTTCTACTTTTAGTTCTTTGAGGTATCTCCAGACTGATTTTCATAGAGGTTGTACTAATTTGCAGTCCCACCAGCAGTGTATGAGTGCTCCTTTTTCTCCACATCCACACCAGCCTCTGTTGTTTGGGGACTTTTTGATAAAAGCTATTCTCGCTGGAGTTGGGTGATACCTCGTTTTGGTTTTCCTTTGCATTTCCCTGATGATTAGAGACGCTGAGAGTCCCCACCAGCAAGAAGGCTCTCACCAGATGCAGCCCCTCAACCTGGGACTTCTCAGTCTCCATAATCATAAAAAATAAATTTATATTCTTTATAAATTATCCAGTTTCAAATATTCTGTTATAAGCAATAGAAAACAGACTAAGACAGGGTAATATCTAAAACAGTGGTTCTCAATGTTTAGTGTGCCTCAGTTTCACCTGGAAGACAAATTGTGGGCCCTACCCCTAGAACTGGATTCACAGAATCTGCATTTCTAACAAATTCCCACATGACGCTAATGCTGAGATTCACTGGTCTTTGGAAAAAAGTCCTAACATTAAATATGTTTCATGTACTCACACCAAATATTTAATTTTCTGGTAGCCAATTTTTAACAACATAAGTCTGTCCTAAGGTATGGTACAAGCTGGATTCTAGGACAAAACATAAACTTCTTAAACAGTACTAAATGTTCCTTGATCCAATCCAATTATAACTACATGTAGTGGACCTTAAGTATGCTATCATCAGGCACAGAGATTCTAGCTATATAAAATGTACACGATCTGTGTTGTGTTTAATATCTAATAGTGCCGGGTTAGAGCAATTCAGAACAACACTATAAGCAATCTGATTGAGAGGACACATTGCTTTGAATTTATGAGACGAATTATCCAGTCCAATTTAATTCTTAACAAAACTAGTGGCTGAAGTGATTTAATATCAAAGTACCAAGTGAAAGGATATTTTAATGGTATGTTTTTTCATGCTTTAAATTGAAGTTTGAGGAATTTTATCTCCTGCACACAGAATGAGGCTCTTTTTCAGGTAGACTGGTATGTAAATTATAATTAGAACTAAGAAAAATGTAAAACTTTACTATGATTAATTAAATACATTTTATTTGCATAAGGCATAGGTGCATCTATTTCAACAATTAGGAAATTATTTAAGGAATCAGACATTCAAAATTTTGAATACTTCTTGTAGAATCATTCACAAACCCAAAGAATCCTATTTGACAACCTAAGTGCAAATGTCCCTACCCTCCACTGTCAAGGGTTAACTGAAAGGGCTTTATTTTTAAAATTTTAATATATCATAAATATTCATATTTGATAATTAAATGTAAGAATAAAAACCCTACATTATGAAACCAATATTTCTGGAGTGAGGCATACTGCGTAAAGCAATTGGTTTGCTACAAGATCATTCATAACAACAGAATGTTTTCTTGGAAATAGTTGATGTTTTAATACTAAAATCCCTTATCTTCAAGTATAATATGCATCTAAATAAAACAGCATTAGAATATACTGAGAAGGTAAAATCCAAGAGAAGTCTGGAAACAGATTTCTAAATGACAACAACCAAAACCACAACAATCCCCAAACCAGCTAACAAAGAAGCCTCTGTGAATGATAATAAATAATGGAAGAATTATAAAATTCTTCTTAAAAAAATTAGAAAAGCGAATAATGTTTTCCTCACTTTCCCCTCATTCCTTGTTCACTGTGTTTTCTTGTTCTCAGCTCTCTGCTAATCCATGTCATTTACTTCCTTCAAATCCTAATTTAAGACTGATTTTCTCTAACATGATCTACCCTAACAATTTTCTTACTCCACATTACCTCAACAATACTTTCCTTCTTACTGTCATGTTTTGTAATTATTTCATAATGTTTTGTTACTTCTACCTCTCTCACTTCAACCTATTACCAAGTGGATTAAAATTTTCAAGCACAGGAGTTTTAAAAAAATCAATGTTTATTGAAATAAAAAAAATCAGCATTGGCCCATATGATCAGAAATCCGTATTTAGGCTGGATGCGGTGGCTCACCCTGGGAGGCCGAGACGAGAAGATTGTTTGAGCTCAGGAGTTGGAAATCAGTCTGAGCAAGAGTGAGACCCTATCTCTACTAAAAGCAGAAAACTTAGCCGGGTGTCCTGGCACACACCTGTAGTCCCAGCTACTCGGAAGGCTGAGGCCAGAGGATTGCTTGAGCCCAGGAGTTTGAGGTTGCAGTCAGCTAGGATGACACAACTGCCCTCTACCCAGGATGACAGAGCAAGACTCTGTTTCAAAAAAAAAAAAAAATCCATATCTAGAGAGGCCAAATTAATTTGAACCAAGTGGAAACTTCATTCATACAATTTTTTTTCAATATACCTTCATAACATACCAAATTCATTATAAAAATTTTAGTAAATATTCAAAGTCATTTAATTATGTATATTTAACTATTAGGATGGTACAAAAGTAATGAGGTTTTAGCATTGTTGAAATTTGCTGTTTGATATTGGAATACATTCTTAAATGTGGTTATGTTACATATCATTTTAATGTGCATTTCTTGCTTTATGGTTTTTTGCTAATGACTTATCACTTACTATTTTATATTTATAAATGATGTTACGCGAAAAGCAAATTCGAGCAATTTTGTTATCCAAGTTCAAAATTGGTTGTAGAGCAGGGGAGACGACTCACAACATCAACAACGCATCTGGCCCAGGAACTGCTAACGAGAGTACAGTGTGGTGGTGCTTCAAGAAGTTTTGCAAAGGAGACAAGAGCCTTGAAGATAAGGAGCACAGTGGCCGGCCATTGGAAGTTGACAATGACCAACTGAGAGCAATCATGGAAGCTGATCCTCTTCCAACTACACAAGAAGTTGTCAAAGAACTCAATGTAGAACATTCTAAGGTCATTTGGCATTTGAAGCAAATTGGAAAGGTGAAAAAGCTCGATAAGTGGGTGCCTCATAAGCTGACCAAAAATCAAAAAAATTGTCGTTCTGAAGTGTTGTCTTCTCTTCTTGTACACAATAACAACGAACCATTTCTCGATTGGATTGTGATGAAAAGTGAATTTTATACGACAACCTGTGATGACCAGCTCAGCAGCTGGACCAAGAAGCAGCTCCAAAGCATTTCCCAAAGCCAAACTTGCACCCAAAAAAGGTTATGGTCACTGTCTGGTGGTCTGCTGTCAGTCTGGTCCACTACAGCTTTCTGAATCCCAGTGAAACCATTCCATCTGGGAAGTATGCTCAGCAAATCGATGAGATGCACTGAAAACCGCAACGCCTGCAGCCAGCATTGGTCAACAGAAAGGGCCCAATTCTTCTCCACGACAACGCCCAAAGCGCACAACCAACACTTCAAAAGTTGAACAAATTGGGCTACGGGGTTTTGTCTCATCTGCCATATTCACTTGACCTCTCATCAACCGACTACTACTTCTTCAAGCACCTCCATAACTTTTTGCAGTGAAAATGCTTCCACAACCACCAAGATGCAGAAAATGCTTTCCAAGGGTTCACTGAATCCCAAAGCATGGATTTTTACACTATACGAATAAGCAGACTTATTTCTCGTTGGCAAAAATGTGTTGATTATAATGGTTCCTATTTTGATAAATAACATGTGTTTGAGCCTAGTAATAATGATTTAAAATTCACGGTCCAAAACCGCAATTATTTTTGCACCCACCTAATAAATTACGGTTACCAATTGACCCTCTACAGCTGATCTGATCCCAGTTGGCAGCTACCTACTCAGCAAGACCAGTTCCTATTGGCCTATCAAGCCCTCTATCTTGGGTAATTAGGTAAAAAACCTATGTTTCTAGATTCATCTCTTGCCACAATCACACTGATATACTTGAGGTTCATCACCACCTACAGGATGGGCTACACTTTAAGGTCATTTGAAATGCTGCCCCTTGAAGTAGAATTTCCTTCTTCTCTGGCTATATATTTGTAAATTTCTGTTTTTTCCAGGACAGAGTAAAGCCCTCATAAATAAGGGTTATTTCATTTATTGCAGTATCTTCAGAACAGCACCTGTCCATGGTGAACACTCAGTAAGAATATGCTGAATGATTCCAAGTAGATGGAATATGTAGAAATATATGTAGATACATACACATATATGTGTATTTCTCTGTACTTTTTATAGAGACACTGTATTAAATATTTATATAGTTGTATATTCTTCCAATCCATATTTTGATTTAGAAGAATACATGAAAGATAACAAATTCAGCTAGCAAATTTTGTTTAAAATTATTTAATATTCTATAACTTGTTAGAAATATAGCTCTATCTAAAAAAGAACCAAAATAGTTAAGATTTTTTTCTCATACCAAAAGTCAATTTTTAAAGCTTTGGTAGAATTTACTATATATTCAGATATATATATATCATAAATAAATCATAAATATAAAAATTTCTATGGAAATAATACAGAAATATCTGTATATTAGTTTATTTAATAAATATTGAGTGCCTACTATAAGCCAGGCATTGTTCTAGGTGTCGGAACATGCGGCAGTGAACAAGAAAGAAAGGATACCTGCTTTTATATAGTTTATACTGTAGTTGTAGAATACAGATAAAAAATGAATAAATAAACAACAAATATAAGGTAGTGGTATGTGCCCAAAATTATAAGAGCATAATCTGGTATCAAGTAACCAGGAGCTACAAAGAAAAGTGATACTTCTGTATATTATTATTACCACCATTTACTGGAGTATATATGCTAGTCTGAAAATAGTTTTTAAAAAATAGAAAAATAACCAATCCGAACTAACAACTCTGAGCATTTTATAGACAGTTGGTTACTTTTTACATATCTAGATGAACTGACTTAAATACATCGAATTCCTAATTAAAAATAAAAGTGATTATCAGAACCACAATCACATTATTACTATTCAAAAACATTTATAACGGAAAACAGAAATTTTGTATGCTATAATACAAAAACCTGTTAAGCTTAACAAAAGGTATTGAGAGACATAATACTTTAATATTTATACTCTGGATGACAATTATAAACACTAACATATACAGTTTTAGATTATTTTAGAATGCAGACAACAAATTCCCTTCCAACGCTGAGTATAACATTAAATTTAAAAGCATTTCTAAAACACTTGTAACAAGCACAGGCAAAGGAAGATGGGAAGAAGAGACAGACACTGATTAGGCAGTCAATTCAAGAAGAACAGAGCTGCATTAGAAAGGAGTTGAGGTAAAGAAATATTTGATTCTAGGCAGTGTATCTACTGAAGGCAGTTATAGCAGCAGAGTTACAGCTAGGAAGTTTTAGAGATACTACATCCTTTTCTGTTGCCTCAAAACTAATGGCTAAGTATCTATAAATTTTTGCTCAGATGCATATAGCAAGGTATCTCAAATAAGTTACAAATGAGGACACAAAGAAATCAGAAAATTATGATTATTTGGAAAGCAATAGTAAAGGTGAATTCTGACTGCAACTGACTCTGTTACATCATTTTTCTTGCACTGTCAGGAAATAAGCTACCCAACAGAAGTTATTATTCCAAATCTTTTAAGCCAGGTTCAAAACCTAGGTCCTTTAATTAGAGTGTCATAAAAAATGTTTACCATCCTCCATAATCATTCTATATTTTATAAATAGTACTTTAAGTCAACAATTTTTACACCACTTAAGAACATTTTTAATTGTATATATCACTTAACAAATATGTCCAATTATTAAATTGAAGAGAATATACTTTAATATCCCTGATTTTACTATGTATCATTGCAAAAATAAATAAGATATAATTGAGAAAAACATGAATATTTATTTACATATACAGTATAACAAGAGAACACCAGTCATAATAAGTCATAAGTGTATCTTATAATCTTTTAGTCAAAATAATATACCTGTTGTAATCAATAAGCCAATAAAAATATAGGCTGCTTTATATTATCTAGAAAGCTAAAAATTGATTTTCTTTTATAATAATTTTTGGAAAAAACTTTCACATTGTATTAATAAAACTCCCATAAAAAAATTTAAAACACAGGTTAAGAAAGAAAAAAAAAACAAAAAACCTAAATACTGATGACATTGCTACATAGGCCATCCCAGATGTACATAAAAGGCAGGGCAGTGAACAGGTGTCCAAACCAAAGACCTAGTATTCAGAACAAGTGTCCACGTTGAATGGCATGGTTGGTTTCCCCTTTTCTCTTCTTTTCTCTTTCCTTTCTTAGTTTAGACACAAACCAAACTAAAATGCTAGCTCAACTTCTCTCTCCATTTCAAAACAACCCAGCTCACAAATATTAAACCCAGCTCACAAATATTACCTACTGTGATGGTTAATTTTATGTCAATGTGATTGGGCCAAAAGGTACCCAGACATTTGGTCAAACATTATTCTGGGTGTGTCTGTGAAAGTGTTTCTAGATGAGATTAACATTTCATTTGGTGGTCCCAGTGAAGCAGATTGCCCTCCCTAATGTCTGTAATTCTCACCCAATCAGTTGAAGGCTGGAATAGTACAAAAAGGCTGACCCCTCCGGTGAGCAGGAGGGAATTTCCTTCTGCCAGACTGCCTTAAACTGGGACCTCTTTTTTCCCTGCCTTACTCAAACTGAAATGCTGATTCTTCCTGCAGCATTTAAATTGGAACTAGAGTTGACCTTTGAACAATGTGAAGGTTAGTGGTGCCAATCACGCCCCCAAGCAATTGAAAATCCATATATAACTTTTGACTCCCCAAAACCTTAACTACTAATCGCCTACTGTTGACCAGAAGCCCTACCTATAACATCAACAGTGGATTAACACATATTTTGTATATTACACGTAAAGTGTAATATATTCTTACAATAAAGCTAGAGAAAAGAAAATATTATTAAGAAAATTATAAGGAAGAGAAAATACACTGTATTTATTGATACTGTAAGTTTACATCATCTGTTTTCAAGATGAATTGTCAGTCCGAAATAGCTGGCAACCACAGCTGCAGACCTCAACAACAGTACATATAAAGCAATTCAACTTTTTCTTGTAATGTCATGATTTTTCTCTGCTTCTTGGGAGCACATCCAACACTTCATATGGGTCCCATGGTGTTATTCAAGGTTCATGATATTGCATTAAACATGATGAAAAATACATGAGAACTGAGAGAGATCACTTTTTAGTGTGATGTCATGGAAGGCAAACTGCTCATGCTGAGATGATTAGCATCACATCACATTTTAAGCTGATACTTACAACAATACTTGGGCTTACCACAATAGCGACAGGAAGTAGCTTTAAAATTATTACAGTAGTACAGTATGTCACAGTTAATTTTATGCAGTTATGATTTAATACTGCATCTTTACATTTATTTAGATTTTCTCAACTGCAAATGGCGCTATGTATAGTTTTTAAGTGTTTGTGTAAGTTTCGATAAATTTTAACTTTGTATGATAGATTTGTGTATGTTTTCTGGTATTAAATGATAAAATAGACTAGTATCTATATATATTTTATGCATTTATGACATACCTTTTTCTTAATTTTTTTAATATTTCTAGGCTACAGGGTTCATATATGAATTTTTTCAAATTGTTACAAATCTCAAAAAAAATGTTCCAGGCCGGGCGCGGCGGCTCACACTTGTAATCCTAGTTCTCTGGGAGGCTGAGGCGGGAGGATTGTTTGAGCTCAGGAGTTCAAAACCAACCTGAGCAAGAGCGAGACCCCGTCTCTACTAAAAATAGAAGGAAATTAATTGGACAACTAAAAATATGTAGAAAAAATTAGCCGGGCATGGTGGCACATGCCTGTAGTCCCAGCTACGTGGGAGGTTGAGGCAGGAGGATCGCTTGAGCCCAGGAGTTTGAGGTTGCTGTGAGCTAGGATGATGCCATGGCACTCTAGCCCAGGCAAAAGAGTGAGACTCTGTCTCAAAAAAAATAAAAAAATAAAAAATGTTCCAATATACCTATTGGAAAAAATCCACATTTAGGTGGACCCACACAATTCAAACCCATGTTCAAGAGTCAACTGTACACCATTAATCTCCTGGTTTTCGGGCCTTTGCACTCCTATTAGAACTGTACCATTGGTTCTCCTGGATCTCTAACTTGCCAACTGGTCTCCAAGTTGTCTTAGGACTTGCCAACCTCCATAATCATGTGAGAAAATTTTTTATAATAAATCAATTATTCTCTCTCTCACTCATTCCCTCTCTGTATGTCAGAGAGAGACAGGCAGACACACACACACACACACATGTGGTTCTGTTTCTCTGGAGAACCCTAATATACCTAGCTACTTAATATGAATACATCAAATTCCTAATAAAAAGATCAACAAGCATTTTAAAGCAATAATATACAATGATGTCAATGGCAGAGCAAAATTATTACATAGCCTGAGGAGGGTCTAATTTAAAACCTTTCTGAACAGTCATTTCATAGTACGTCTCAAAACTTTAAAACCGTGTATAGTTTATCAGGTAATTTTATTCCTGGTGAAATATATACATATATACACACACACATATATATATGTGTGTGTGTATATATATATGTATCTATACACAAAGGACATAATCAGAACTATAATCAATGATTTATGTTCTCAGGATATTAGTTGTAATAACATTTATGACAAAGTTAAATTAGATGCAACCAACAATAGGGGAATGATTAAACAAATTATATCACTTTCAAAGGATATAATATTATGTAACTAGTATATTTTCAAAGATTTGTCAAAAACATGGAAAAATCATCAAAATACAATGTCAATTTTTTAAATGGGGGAAAATATAATGGTATTAGTTATGTAGACTAGAGAGAAAGGCAACAATGTTGACAGTAATTATTTCTGAATTAGGGGATGACAGGTAAATTTTTCTGTATTTTTCATATTTTCTATAATCAGAATATATTACATTTAAAATAAAAGAAATATAATAGAGGTCTAAAAAACATCCAACATTCAAAGAAAATCCTATTAAATGACTTATTCAAGATTGTATGGACAATTATCAGTAAAGACAGTGTATAAAACAAATCTGTAAAAACTGTAAGAGCTTTTTATGTTATAAAAAGATCTAGCTTTTTAATATAAAGTATATAACTGGAGATGTGTTATGGACTGAATTGTGAAATTCATATACGGAAGCCCTAATGGTATTTGGACAGAGGGCCTTTAAAGGGGTAATTAAAGTTAAACAAGATGAAATGGGTGGGGGCCCTAATCCAATACGCTTGGTGTGTTTATATGAAAAGGAAAAGACACCAGGGAAGCACACGCACAGAGAAAAAGGCCATGTGAAGACAGAGCACGAAGGCCCTCTGCAAGCCAAGGAGACAGGCCTCAGAAGACATGACATCTTCCAACACCTTGATCTTGGACTTCTAACATCCAGAAATGTGAGGAAATAAACTTCCGTTGTTTAAGCCAACCAGTCTGTGGTATTTTGTTATGGCAACCCTAGCAAAATAATATCAGACTTAATATTATAAAATTTATTTGGTAAATATTATTTGTTCTAATTTACTTTTTTTTTAAGAGGAAATAAACCAAGAAATAAACAGTAACAAATTTATACCACAGTGCCATGGCATAGAGAGGGCAAGACACTATATTTTCAAATAAAATGTTTTTAGCTAATACTATTTAAAAAAAAATTAGGAGTAGGATTGGGAATGTGAGTACTAAGGATAGGTTTTAAAGCAGTTGCTCAGTTGTGATTATTGTCTATCTCAAAACACTCTATGAAAGATTCTGCATAATACAAAATATTTTAAATTATTTTCACTTTATTTGTTCACAATATCTCCTAGTCCTTAAAACATCATTATGTGTATATGTATGTATATGTGCATATACAAATACATTCCTATAGAAATGTAACTCTGAAAGCATTTCAGTCTTACAATTACTACCGGCAGTATACCTAAAAGACGAAGACTCCTTTTCCAATCATTTGTTTAGTACATACGAGATTAATGCATGAGTTTCTTTTTACCTAAACTGAATTGTACACACATTTATCTTTTAGAATTTTCAACTACATTTCAGGGAGCATATTCAAAAAACAAGACTTTAGTTTTCAGACCAAATTACAATTTAAGTTATCACTCTGATATTTCAAAATTACCTTGTCTGGATCCATCTTTCCTCTGATAAATTCTTGCTTCCAGAACTGCAATGCCTGCTCCAATGTTAAACCAATGCCCTTCAGGAAGAGCCCATACTGCATCCGGCCTCCATGACGAAGATGGTGATTTTCCCGCAAGGCTTTATGTAACTGACGCATGCAGGGTGGGAACGATTTGGTAGAAAGCTATAAGAAAAAACAGTTTTTAGTTATGTGGAAGACTCACCAGGTCCTCCATAATATTTTTTGTGGTTGCAAATTCAGTCTAATTGGAATAAAAACCAAGAGAAAGCATTACTATACTACTGTGATTACAGTGTGAACTTTTTCTTATTAATATTTTTATATATTGGTTACACGTTAACATGATAATTTTTTGAATACTTTGGGTTAAATAAGATATTTAAATTTATTTCACCTGTTTCTTTCTCAAAAAATTTTTAACTAAACTTTTTCTTTGGGGATAACTGTAGATTCACATGGAGTTATAAAAAAAAAAATACAAAGAGATATCATATACCCAGTTCCCTCCAAAGATAAAATCTTGCAAAACTATAGTACATTATCACAAACAGGATATTGGCATTGATACAATCCACCGGTCTCATTTCAATTTCCTTGGTTTGTACACATGCACTTATTTCTTGTGTGTGTGTGTTTAACTTTACGCAATTTTATCACATGTATAGGTTCATTCATCCACCACCACAGTCAAGATGCAAAACAGTTCCATCACCACAAGGATTCACCATGTTTCCCTTTTATATTCCTCATGTTTCCCTTCAGAATCAAGCGATTCTGAAGAGGACGGTGAAAAGTGTGAACTGAAACAGGATCCGCACTTTTCACCTCTGACGAAAACGCGCACCTCTCATCTCTGAGGGTCATCAACTCAAACAAAAGACTGACGCAGCACCTGCAGTCTTCACCTCTAACAAAAGCCGGCTTCAACAAACAACTCTTCCAATAATGGTGAAATATCCTTCTGGCAGGGCCTCAGCATAGATTTGAATGACAAAACCCTTTCGGGCTCAGAGATGATGGCACAAATCACGTTTAAATGATGGTGAAAAGTGCTACAGTCCCTTAAAAGTGGTGAAATACTGGTGAAATAATTCTTAAAATCATGCTTATTTCAAAATTCTGCTACCTACTCCTTGGAAATATCCAGTTTCCTGGGGTGAAACAGATTTGTCTGCCAGAACCTGTCTCCATTCCGAGCTGAGAAACCAAGTGATTCTGAAGAGGATGGTGAAAAGTGCGGATTCGGTCTTTAGACTGAAACAGGATCCGCACTATTCACCTCTCAGGAAAATGAGCGCCTCTCATCTCTGAGGGTCATCAACTCAAACAAAAGACTGACGCTGGACCTGCAGGCTCCAACGAAAACTAGTTCCAACAAACGATTCTTCCAATAATGATGAAGGCCCCAGTTAGCAGGGCCTCAGCATAGATTTGCCTGACAAACGCTTTCGGGCTCAGAGATGATGACACAAATCACGTTTAAATGATGGTGAAAAGTGCTACAGTCCCTTCAAAGTGGTGAAATACAGTGAAAAGTGCGGAAGACTGTTTCCCTTTTATAACCACTCGCACCTACTTTCTGCACCCTGCCCTCTCCCAGTTCCCTACCCACTGGCAAGCACTAATCTGTTTTTCATCTCTATAATTTGGCATTTCAAGAGTATAACAGAATCATATAGTATGCAATGCTTTGTGACTAGCTTTTTTTACTCAGCATAATTTCCTCAAGTTTCATCTAAATTGTTGTATCTAAGTTCATTTCTTTTTTTATACCATAAATTGTTTAACCATTCACTCACTGAAGAAGACTTGGGTTGTTTACAGTTTGGGGCTATTTCAAATAAAGCTGTTATGAACATTCTAGAAGAGGTTTTTATGTGAACAGATTTCATTTCCCTGAGATAAATGTCCAAAAGTACAATTGCTTAGTAGCAGATGAACTTTTAAGATATCTGAAATACAAAAGAGAACACAAAAATACGAGAAATTGTTCTCAAAAGGAAAATTCAAATAAATGTGCTAAAAAAATCAATAGTTAAAAGGAAAAGCAGTGCAAGTCTTTCCCTTAGTGTCAAAAATGAAATATTATTGCCCATTTTTAATTCAACTTTTTCACTTAAGGTTTCAAATGTATTCTCTTGGGACTTCCTTAAATCTCCTCCTCCTAAGATTTAAATTCTCACTGTCTCACACATTCCTTGGCAAATTCACTTTGTCTATATGAAAAAGCATTTCTTACTTTGCTCAACTTTGCTGCTCCCTCTAGTGACCATCCAGTTTCTGTTATAAATTTTCCATCCCCAACCTAGTTCGTTCAGATCTATACCCTCCCTTGGCAAGACTATCAGAAAGCCTTCCAGCTCATCTTCACCTGACCATTTGTTCCTTCATACTGTTACTTGATTATGTCTTCTTAAACATGATTCTAATCTGAACAAATCAATGAATGATCAAATCCTTACTATGATTATGCAAGGTTCTCTCTATATCTAATAACTAACTACTTTTCAATTATATATAACAGAACAAATATTTATTAGGTCTTTTGGAAAACAAGATGATAAGACATAATTTTCCCTCTAATAGTTAAATAAAGGAAAAAGACAAGCAATTATTCTATTCACTATTACATAAGTTAAACTCACATAATAAATGATACCATGAGGGCTCCAACAAGGGCATCAATCAGGTGTGATGGCAGCACTGTGACAGGAAGTGGGGGAAAGCCCAGTTTGTTACTATAACAACATGACTCCTCTGCTCCAGTCAGCTGGATTATTCACTATCCCATGAACACACAGTCATGCTTTGTACCTTCTCATTTTTCTCACATTGGTGGTCCTGCCTGGTGCACCCTTCCCACTCCCATGCCATCTAGCCAAAGCTGAGCCATTCTTCAAGACCCAATTCAACTTCGACTCTCTTTGGCACATCCCTTGATTACTTTCTATTCATTCGATCACAAAATATTTATTGAACACTTACTATGTGTGTAGTCCTGATGAACCGGCAGTGAACAAAGGAATCAAAAACCCTGTCCTCAAAGAGCTTACATTCTAATGGGAGGAGATGGACAATGAACACAGATATAAAAAAGATAACATCCGATACAAAGCACTGGGGGGAAAAAAAGTAGAGGAATGGAATCAAGTATGACTAGGAAAGAGGTACTTGAATTTGGGTGGCCAGTGAAGCCACTCTGAGAAGATGGCATTTCAGCTAAGACATATATCTTAAGTCAAATGAAGATCCAGGAGTACTAGTCACATAAAGAAAATGAAAACAGAGATCCTGAAGAGGAATGGACTTGGTATGATAGCATAAGGTCGATGTGGCTAGAGCACAGTGAGTGAGCCAGAATGGAGCAGAAGACAAAATTGAAATGATGAGTACATATGGCTTTATAGGCCATAAAATGAGTTTGGATTTTTGTCTAAATATGATGGAAACCCACTAGAGGTTTTGACCAAAAGACCAATATGATATGATAAACAAAAAGAATTCTGGCTATTATATAGTGAAAAGACTATTATGAAAGCAAGAATGGAAGCAGGAAGAATACTCCTGGGGTTCTGGCAGTAATCCAAATAATAAAATAAAAAGACAGGGTACAGGGTTGGCCATAATGAGATAGAAAAGTGATTGTGGAAACTGGGCAAACAAAAGAATTATAAGGCCAGGAGACAGGGTGAATTATCAACATGGATCTTGCAGAGGCCAAGAACAATAACAGGAATACTGTTAGTGCAAAACACCATTAGGTGGGTGCTAAAGTCATCAATAAATAAGGGTGTGGGAGGTAGCAGCAAGAAGGAAGGTATCAGGTGGTATAATAAGATCACAAGGGCTTTAAAGGAGCTGATGCTTTAACAATAGAAGGCAGAAAAATGGTTTGGAAGCTGTAATTTAGACCAAGGAAGACACTTAGCCCATACCTACATAGAATGTGGGAGGGGGAAGCAGTCTCTACTTGGAGATGATCACGGGGTAAATACTGTTGAGGGAGCCAGATTTCAGTTAGAAGAAAAATCTAAAGAAAACTTTTGGAGAAGAGATGGAAACATCAAGGGATATGCAAATGACATGCTGTTGTTAAGATGAAGCAATATAGATACAGAATTAGGAAATAGTTCAAATAAAAATACATCTGTATTACTTAATACAGGGTCTCAGGCACAGACCCCCACTAGGATCATCATCATAACACTTACTGTAATTCAGCATTATTTAGCTCATTTATTATTTACTATGTTATCTCTCTCCCCTAAGTAAGATCCATGAAGGTAAGGACAATTTTTGTTTTCCCTTACCTCTGTATCCACAGCACAGTGGCTAGTACATAATTGATAGGCTCAACATGCATTCACTAAATGAACTAATGATTATACTACTATGTACTCCCACGGTATCCAACCAAGTTCACACTAGCTTGTGAACGGGAAAATATCTAGCTAGAACTAGGAACAGAATTAACCTCCAATTATTCTTATAGTATAAACACCAATCATACGGGGGTAGAAACTCTATAAATTAAAGTATAGCACAATACACTACTCTTCCACTCTGCTATGGAATCACAAAATGAAATTAAGCTAAAATTAGCTGTGTTTATTAATCTAGGGGCAACCCAAAGATGGTAGCCTATACTTCATATTATGAGACACCCTGTAACTCCCCCAAATTTAAATGTTTAAGTCCTAAACCCCAGTATCTCAATATGGAGATAGGGCCTTTAAAAAGGGAATGACGGTTAAATGAGGCCTCTGGGGTGGGGCCCTACTCCAATGTGACCAGTGACCTTATAAGAGGAGGAAGAGACAACAGGGATGTATGCAAGCGGTGGAAAAACCATATGAGGACAAAACCAGGAGGCAGTCATCTGTAAGAAAAGAAAAATGGCCCCAGAAGAAATCAACCTGCTGTCACATTGATCTTGGATTTCTAGCTTTCAGACTGTGAAAAAATAAAATTCTGTTGTTTAAGCCACCAGTCTGTGGTATTTTGTTATGACAGCTCCAATAAACTAATACCCTTAGTATTTTCCATTTCTCCTTTACTAAATGTATATGGTATTTAAATATAAACACATAAACTCCATTTAGCTATCATAACTTAAAAGAATTACCTTTTGTAATAATTGATTAAAATCTATTTTTACCAAAGTACAGATAATTTCCTGATTAAGTTTGGTTTTCCTATGATTTAAAAAAATCATATGTATAGGACACGGAATTTTCTTTAAAAATTATCAGCAATGAAATAACATTCTCTCCCATCTCCTCACCCAAAAATCTTTGGTTGAAGAAAATTTGTGTTTCCTCCATTGACAAAGTTCTAAGTTTGAAAGGATGTGATGCTTACCGAATCAATCTGATCTAAAGAAATCTTTCCAACATTTCCCTGTGTACTGTAATCTTGGCCAGTGTAGGAATTACTAAAAAGAAAAAAGAATAAAATATTAAAATGGGATTTGTAAAATACTTTTGATCATTTCAAAGGAATTTTTTATTTTAGTAATGATTAAGGTCAGAGTAAGAAAACATTTTATATATAAACCTTAGCAGAAACATAACCAAGTATTTCAAATGCATTTAATATTTGATTAAATACATTTAAGTAACTTACTCCAAAATAATACAAAAACATAGTGACAGTCTGGATCTCCTGATTCCCAGTCTAGGGCACCTCCGATTCTTAGAAGCATAATCCAAACTGTTGTTAAAGTTCAAACCTCTACTATTTAACCCTTTTATTAACAGCATGGCAACATAGCAAAAAAGAAAATGGAACTTAAATGAGGAATTATCAATTAATAGTAGTAGGTCCCTGAGCAAGTTCCTTGGACTCTGTATCCCAGGTTCCTTAACTGTCAAATGGAGATAAAACACCTGCTTTGCAGGGTTGATAGGAGGTCTGAATTGAAATTATTTTTTGTTAAAGAGGCTGTCATACAGTAATCACTGTTTACTAAAATAAACAATATCTGAATAGCACTTTATAGTGTGCAAAGAGTCTTCATCTATAGCCTCCAATTAGATCCTCATAACCACCCCAAGAGAGTGGTTTTATTTTATATTTGACAAATGAGAAAATGGAGGCTCAGAGGAGGTAGAAATTTTTCAGGATCAGAAAGCAAGTCAGCAGTGCAGTGAGAACGCAAACCTTTTGATCCCTAATTCCCTGTTTCTTCACTATACCGTGCCATCATTTTCCCTATGATAAATTTCCTGTAGTATTATCTACAAATAATTACAAAACATAACTTGGTACATACTACCTAAAGTCATCCGGCTTTGTAATTTTTCAACTCCTTGATATAACACACTACCCATGGCCAACTCCATAAACAGATTCAAGTGTGAAAGAAAAAAAAAAAAAAAAAAACAAAGAAACAACCTATGCTAGATTACATAGACAACCACAGTCAAACCAAGATTTACACAGACAGCACAATTAAAGGGAAATCCTGGAGTGAAGTGTCACTACAATCATAAAGAATTCCAGACTTTCCACTTTCTACCTGCTCAGTACAGATCCTTCCTGCTGAACCACATACGCACTCCAGATGCTCTGTAGAGGGGATGACATTTCCACAATCAGCAATGGGTACAGAGTATGAGGCAAAACTACAGTAGTATCTTGGATGCTAAAGCTACTAGCTAGGAGACAGTAAGAAGTAAATACACATTTCCCCTCCCCTAGTCCTTGCAGGGGCTAGGGCCTGAGAATTACTCTGAGAGCAGGATGGGTAGAATGATACTGAGGGAGACCAGAAGATGCCACCCCAAGATACGAAGGAGTGTTGAGCTGAAGGTAATTTAAAAAGAAGCAGATTCAGGAAAGCTCTGCTCTCCCCCTATTTGCCTAAAAGCAAGACATAGATTTGCAAAGACAGAAGGGATCCTACCCCTTCCACCAGGGAGAACAAAAGTTAATCAGTGAAGACAACTTCAGGCCCTGTCTGGAGATGAAGCTAGAGAAACATGAACAAGCTTTAATAACGAGCCTTTACCTGCCATTTATTTGCCTTCCAACAAGCTGCTGCCCCCAGAGACTCAAAGTCCTTTTCCTTTGTCTTGTCACTTCTCTAAAAATTTACTGTTTTCAGCTGAAGATGCTATATAAACTGAAATTCAAAGCTATCTCTTTGAGAACTACTCATTTCCTGGTATCTTCTATGTATGTGTGAAACATATATGTGCTATGTACGGTTTGAGTATCTGTACCCTCCAGAATTCATGTTGAAACTTAGTCCCCAATGTAGCAGTATTGAGAGGTGGGGCCTTTAAAGGTTGATTGGATCAGGAGGGCTCTGCCTTCTTGAGCAGATTAACCTATCCATGGATTAAAGGGTTAATGAATTAATGAGTTATCAGAGGAGGAGAACTGGTGGCTTCATAAGATGAGGAAGTGAGAGCTGAGCTGGCATGTGAGCATGCTCAGCC
Source organism: Avahi laniger (assembly GCA_963575035.1). Classification (NCBI taxonomy): domain Eukaryota; kingdom Metazoa; phylum Chordata; class Mammalia; order Primates; family Indriidae; genus Avahi; species Avahi laniger. The sequence continues at coordinate 42,729 of CAUYSK010046137.1, forward strand.
CCGTCGCCATAGGATCCCCTGTACTGCCTCAGCACTCTTCACAGAATCCCCACCAGCAAGACGCTCTCACCAGATATGCCCCCTCAACCTCGGAATTTCCAGCCTCCATAACTATGAGACATAAGTTCCTTTTCCTTATAAATTACCCAGTTTCAGGCATTCCGTTAATAAGCAACAGAAAACAAACTAATACATGTTAATAAACTTCTGTTTGTTATTCTCTTATTAATCCATCTTTTGTTCCTGGAGTCCATTCCAACTCAGAACCTATGGGGTTGAAGAAAAAAATTATTATTTTTCCCTACAATCCCATGTTCTAAAACACATCTCCTTGCCTCTGTATTATTTTTCCCTTGAACAACAAATTTCTAACAATATATCACTGGATTCTACACATTCCATTAATCGTAGAACCATGGCATACAAAACTCATGCAAAGTTAAACCAACAGCTGACATTTAACTTTAATGTTTTACACTTTGATACAGAGCATAACCAGAGAGTTGTTTCAGTGGAATCCCAAGAATAAAAACATACTTCACTTTCCAATATATCTTACAGTAGAGCAAAGAGGTAGTGTGGAACAATGAGAATAGCAGTAGGCTAGGAGTCTGAAGACCTCTTCTTGTTTTTTATTTTTCAAATCACTAGTTCTGCAAACTGGGGCAAGTCACTTAACCTTCCTGATGTGCACCATCCTCGTTTGTAAAATGGCACTAATAATGTCAGGCTTGTCTAATTAACAGGAATGCTGGGGAAATCAAATGAAATAATTTGTTCCAAGTGCTAATTAAAATCAGTAATGCATATTCCAGTACACAGAGCAACTGCAGTCTTGACCAGTAAGTACAGAAATAATAGGATGGTAAGGAAGACAGCACCATCCAGTAGAAGAGCGATCATCCAGCTGGGAGGTACTAGGCCATGCCATTGACCCCTATAAGCCTCTGCTTCTTACTCTATAAATTGAAGGTGGTGATTTCAATGATCTAACAGGATTGTTTAGATCAAATAAATTAACAAATATGAAAGTCCTCTATAAATGGTTAAATGATATATAAACATGATTATAGTTATTGAGTAAATGGAGCCAAATGATTACTATGTCATAACAAATTTGTTCTCAGCCCAGATTAACATAGTATACTAAGTATGAAGAGAAGACATATAAAGAGGACACAAACATTTACCCGAATGACAGTATAAAATGCTTGTTACTCAACACTGTGATAGAATATACAAAAGGGCTAAATTCTAAGAAAAAAGTAAAAAAGCAAGAGAATGGTAGCAATGATTAACACGAAGACTTTATGAGATATGAACACCTACAGAGAGAATATAAGTAAACTGTACAGACATGAAACTTCTAAAAATATTATTAACAGAAAGGAAGAAGGCCACCAGCTCAGTGCTGGCAAGCATGGAACCCATGGGGCGGGGGATGGGAAAGGGGGTGTAGGCTAGAAATGAAGATGTTAAGCATCAGAATGAGGAACAGGATTCCTCCTCTACTCATCTGTGATCAGAAGGGCTTACTTATGCCTTGGTTAGAGGAGTTGATGATAATTAATAAACATCGCAGCTATTTAATACATACTTGAACTAGTAATGGATAGATATACCTGAGGTGGTGTTGGAAGTGAGGGGCAGGGATGGTTAGAAACAACACAAGAAAGGCAGGTCATAAGAAAAGAAGCCTTGTATCCCACGTTCTCCAGGCAATGAAAAACCATGAGAAGATTTGAGGCAAGAACATAATCAGGTTTACACTGGAGAAAGAAAGCAATGTGGAGAAATGACTAAAAAGGGAAAGAATATTGCAGTCAGTGTTATATCCAGGTAAGAGAAAGTCAGAGCCTGAAGTAAAGTAGATGGAGAAACAGATGGAGAAAGGAAGGCAACAGATGAATTCAGATTTTCTGGAAAAGAACAGATACACCTTGATGAAGGAGGTAGAAGAATCAAGAATAATGCATAAATTTCTGGCCTGATTGACTGAATGCTTCCAAGATACTATTACACTTTCCACAAGATTAAAACCTATTTAACAGTAAAACTTCAATTCAGGAATAAACTTTCAAAGAAATTATAAAAATATAAATTCCTTAAGTCATTAGAATGTTTCCAGGCAGATTGTTTTTCCTCATAATAATGAAATACTGACACAGGCTCAAGAATCAAGATAGAAGTAAAACAAATAATGCTGCCATAAAAGAATAAAAATCTTAAAGAATAATTCACATTGTCTCATGAAACTGAACCTTTTTTACTTGGAAGCATCAAGGCATGTTTCTAAAGGAGATTCATGACACAGGAAAAGTGAAACACCTTTTTATCACATTCAGAGTTCAGTGTCAACTTTATACCACACTACTTCCAAATGAATGCAGCTGCTACATTAATGAATTGTCGAAATATATTTTTATTTTTGAGATTTAAATAAAAGATCAATTTTATGAATGAGCATTTCTTAGTGATTATTATACTGGAAAACACAAATGGTGATATTAATTTTTAACAGCAAAAACCATTTTTAATTGGTTCAAGATATATGTGTGTGTGTATATAAACACATGAAAATCCTGCAGAAAATATTGTTTTCTGTCCTTTTAAAATAATCAGTTTTATTTTGAGAAATATTCTCACCTATATACATTTTTTTTTAACAAGGGAGATTCAATAGGCATAAAAGCTTTTCTACTCCTAACCTTTCATAAAAGAATAAAGTGAGACGACACAAATGCCATTTTTTTGGATATAGCAAACCAAAAAACATTTTAATGGGTCACAAAATTCCCTAGGATGAAGGCAAGATGACAATTGGTGGGAATGAGGAATTTGAGAGTAAAGTGGAAGAATTATAGAATGTAGTCAGAAAATAATTTAAGTTTGGAGACTTAGAAGTATGATGTGATGATTATAAAAAAGTCAAAAGCCTGGTTTTTTAGTATTTTTACCACTTGTAGATTAGCAATTCTGTATGCATTAAAATATTCTGAAATTTTGACCAGGTTCATAAAAGTACGTGATTTGAGTTGATGAAGGCTGTTGAAGGGGTTTTAAAGTTAGCAAGTGATAAGGAGATGGCATTTTGGAATAACAAAGTCTTATTTTCTCAGGATCTGGAGAGTTAGCCCCTATCTCAGGGACCAGCAGAGAGAGAGAGAAGCAAAGCCAAGGAAATTTCTAAATCACAGTTTAGTATGAAGAGGTTAGGTTAGACAAAAAGACAAGCAATTAGGCAAAGGGGGGAAAAAGAACTGAAATTAGGTAGGTCCTGAGATGTAGGTCTCCAAACAAAGACCATTAAAATAAAAAACAGACTTAACATCCTATTTCCTTCGGTAATGACACAGTGCCAAGTCTCCATTTGAATGAAAATTTGAGGCTTTGTCAAGTTTTTAAAAACCTAACCAGATGCAAAATACCATTTTCTAAGAAAACAAGATTTTGCAATCATGTATAAAAAACTCTTTGCTTAGAAGTAATTTGGTGTTAGTTCTTACTTTTTGTTTTGTTTTCAATTGATGATCCTAAATTATCTAATCTACTATAAGAGATCTAATGATATACAAAATATGTAAAAGCACCTTTTTACTTGTAGCATTTCTTCAATAAACTTACATACGACTTAATTACACATCAGAGGAACTTTTTCCTCCCATGTTATCTTGCTCATTAAACTGTAAGAGCCAAGCACAGCTAGTTTTCCAATATAGCTTAAAATCACAGTAAACAGATAATTGTAAAGATAACAGAGTTTCAATAATTTATAAGCTGAAAGAAGGTAAGACTTTCAAAATATCCAAAACACGTATTTCTAAATGACCCTACTTTTAAATCCAATTAAATCAATCCAATATTGGGGGATGATCGAGAGAGGAAAGTAGAATTGAACACATTGACAAAGAACTAGAGTTTTCCCAAAACACTGTCACACAAACATTTAATGTACAGAATAAAAATACCATGGATATACAAAAAGATATCTGAAACAGATACATCTGCACACAACTGATCTGTGAATTATAAGTGAAAGGCAGCTATACTTCTGGACTTTGTATAAACAACAGAAATTTAAGTCCTGTTCAATGCACCACGAATATCAGTATGAGCACTTAGGTACTCAACAGGGCATTGTTTTTGAGTATTGAAACTGAGAGTTGAAAACAAAAAGCAAAAATCACATGAAAGTGGATTTGTGAGTCTCAAGATTAGCTGGTTAAGAAAAAAAAAAATAATCTTTTCATGCTGTTGCTCTGATCCTTAGCAGAAGATGGAGCATCACAGGTCAGCTCCAAGAGTGGTATTCATGAGCTCCAGCTACTATGACGTCAATGCCACGGGGCATAACTGACAAAATAAGAGGGCAAAAGTCAGCTTTTCCAAGGTGATTACAACTGGGATCATTTTCTCCTTTTCAGACTATGGGTGAAAACTTAAGAGAATAAACAAGATAAACTACCAGAATAGTTGCAACAGTTTAGCTGCAACTCCTCTTCATTTGCATAATTTTTCCAAGTCCTGTTTGCCCAGGGCAGTCACGGAAGCATAAAAGAATAAGGGAGTAAGCAGAGAAGAGTGATTAAGAGCATAGGTTTCAGAATCCAATAGTCATGGGTTTGTATACTCTCACTACCTGTATGACTTTGCAACACTCTCCTAATCCCTAATCGCTTTCAGTTTAATCACTGGTAAAACAGGGATTATAAAAGGGATCACAAAAGTACTGCCCTCAAAGAATTGTGAGGATCAAATGAAATGTCCATAGAGTTTACCACAGTATTTTTCACTAAAATTGTAATATCAACATCTAGGCCTAAAATTATTACACTTAGACATTTTGGATATGGCTTTTCTCTATTCTTAACATTCACCAGTTTCTTCCTGTGAATACTTAGGAAAAAAAATAATTTCTTATCTTCTTTATAGTATCACATAAAATATTTAACTTTGAAGTAGGAGAATTTCGATGTCTTTGAATAACATGATATCTGGAAGGTTTTGTGAGTCTATCCTTATAGTCTATACTTACACCTTTAGGAATATTTCCAAGTACAAAAATTCAACCTTAAATACTGGAGATTTAAATGGAATCCAATTTTGTAGAGTGGCACTGTTCAATATCGTACCCACTAGCCAATTCAGCTTAGCCTAAATTGACATGTTCAGTAAGTATAAAGCACATACTGGGATTTCAAAGACTTAGTATGAAAAAATAATGTAAAATATTTCATTAATTTGTCATATCAATTACATGTTATAATATTTTGAATATGAGTTAAATAAGACGTTATTAAAATGAATATCACTTAAGTAATTTTAAATTACACATGCGGCTCACATTTATTGTTCTCATTATGATTCTGTTGGAAAACACTGTTGTATAGTGGGGACACGGTGACATGAGACAATCAAATGATTCTCTACAGGACTAGGTAGAACTGTAGAATAGGCAACTGTCCTACCCTGGCTTCTATTTGCCCAATTAAGATCAATCTCTGTCAGTCATAAGCAGAATATAGCTGCAACTGAGTACACTAAAGGAGGTGTCTCAAGTCTACTGTAAATGTGCTTGTTTTTACATTTTACTTGGGAATCAAGTTTTTAAATGTAAGGCCATAGTTTACCATTAATACTAGCAGGGAAACAATATTCAACTCTGATTAGTTTGCAGGTAACCTGAATTGTTTTCTTTGGGGACAAATAAAGCTGTGACACATTTCTATTTGGGAATCTTCGGGGCTGCGTGGCCCACCTGAACAGCTAATTGCAATTGTCCATTCTTCTCTCATTCCTAAGAAGCCATGCTAGGCAGGATGTGAATGTGGATTACAGCAAGATCCTAAGCCACAGTGGAAAGAATTCCTCCCCCACCCTCAGGGAGTGCCTCTCTGCCCTCTGCCCTCCCTGCCCACCAACAGATAGAGATTCTGAGGTTCATAAAACAATAACACATAAAACATATTTCCTTTCTTTGTCAAGCATTTCCCAGTACTCTCAAACCTAAAAAGGTTAACACTATTTACTCCTTTCTTTCTGGCAGGCCATAGGTAAACTATAGTTTACCATATTTTTAAAACGGGCATAAAATAAAAAAGCGAAGAAAACATCACAAGTAATCAAAATTGATCTCTGCATCAAGGAAACATATTTATTTGGACCATTAAAAAGCAAGTTAATACATCTTTCAAAATGAACTATTATCTCCTACATCATTCTATAAAAGTATACCAAGTTCCAATACAACCTTTTCACATAAAGCCAAGTGTAATAATGGCACAAATGGAAAAACAATTTCAGGAAGAGGAAACAAATGTTTCTGTACATTATCCATATATCTATTTTTGCAATCACAATTTTACCCACTTTGAACATGAAAAAAAAAATACTCTGTCTACATAAACTAGGCCATTCAGACATTTAGAAAGCACAAACCCTGCAGTTTAGATTTGTTGGGTGGGTAGGAAATCAGGGAGCTAAAATTACAATATATCATTTCCTGCTGTGAAGGATATCACAGGAAAATTCACTCAACAGCTGTCAGCACTGAAATTGAAATGAAGTTTTTCCCCCCCAGCTAAATCCCTAGTAAATGGTATCCAACCTGTAGTAGCCCAGGTGATTTTTCCTGCAGTTATTACAAATGAGAACACAATCAATAAAATTCTGTTTTAAATTGGTTGAATGTATATTATTCTTCCACAAGCATGAATTTTACTCAATTTTGTTTAAAAAAAAATCTCCCCAGAAAACTACTATCAGACAATATGCAGTATAATTATCTATATTTTTGTATAACTGGGAGAAATTGTGTGATTCCAAGAGTCTCACATAGCCATAAAAGTCAGGATCACATGGGTTTTTCATACTGCGTAAGAACTATAAATAGTACAAACTGCTACTTTATTTTAAGTTGGCCTCATCTTTCCCCAGATGGCCCATATTTTCCTATTTATTCCAATTTATAACTTCAACAATCTAATGAACTACAAGAGAACTGAAAGCTGCATCTCATTTCTACCAAAAATAACCATACCTTAAATTTGTCAAAAGTCATCAAACTGTACCCTTAAAATAGGTGGATTTCTTTGTATATAAATTATACCTCAATAAAATTGATTTTTAAAGTAAAATATTAATATACACAATACACCCCTATAATATGTATTCAAACTACAGCCCTATGTAGGTATTTTCACCATATACATTTAAGGCCCCCCAAACATATTTCTATTTTCATGAACAAATTTTTTATATTCTTTTATTTTGTATTCTTTGTGTATATTCTGGTAATATAATGAACCCTAATAGAAGCTCTTTCGTTTTTGCCTTGGGCACAGGACAGTCAAATGATTGCAATAAAGAAAGGATGCCCGAGAGGGTAGTAATGAAAACGTGAGGGACTGAGGGAATGAAGTTCAAACATCCAGCAGAATTAATGCATTAAAATGATGGACAACATCTTCTCTTTCCCCTGTAAATAATTTACAGAGTGTGGAATGCTTCTGAGATTGGCTATCACATGTTTATGGCATTCTAAGATTACCCCCTCACGTTTGTTCCCCTGTAACAGTAGAGGACCAGGGGCACAGTTTTGGGAGTTTTAGTATAGGAGAGGGGATGATAGAGACAGCTAATGAGGACTATTAATAAAAGTCATAGACCAGCAATCTCACTACATACCTCCCCCATTTACCCCTTTAGTCTTACACAGCCAATGATGATGTCTTATAACGTTTAAGGGTTTCGTTTCATGGATCAAAAGAGTAAGGCATGTAACAGCCTTGATTTTGTCCTTTTTAAAATACAAGTCTTCAACATCTGAGTGAGTCATGGGAGAAAAAATGGGCAGGGGGCTCTTCTCTTCTGAGATCACACAGAGAAATAGAAAGTGCTCTTGGATCTCCATGATTAGCCTGATTCCATGAAGAACGTCACGTCCCACAACAAAAGACAAAAACAGCACTAAACTTCTACAAAGGTAAGGAGTATTTCTTTATCAGAGTTTTTCCTTGGAAATGACAGAAAATCCATTAGCTTTTTGTCCAAATTACCATCTCGTTCAGTCTCAACATTTAGCAGCTTGAAAAACGAAAGGTAAAATGTTTCAACTGAAAGTGTTTCTATCATTCACTTCACTTACCCATTCCTTCATTTATTCCTTCATTCAAGTGTTTACTGAGGCACTATTATCGCTAGCTATTGTTATAAGTAATGAAGAGATAGCAGTAAAGAAGATGGACAAATTCCTTTCCCTCATGGAGCTTACATTCTAGGCAAATAAACATCAAACAAACGAACAAATAAATAAAAATGATCATTTTAGTCAGTGGTGTTGCTATGAAGAACACATAGTGAGATAATATTATAAAGCATTGGGGGAGATGACTTCAAATTGGGTGATTAGGGGCAGACCTCAGTCTAAGAGCCACATCGCTATATGCATTTGATGGCTGTTCCTAGTAGCCACCTTTAGATTGTATGTATGCAGTAAGTCAAGAACCAAGGTAGCTCTATTAAAAGTGGGCTTTTCTATTTCATCTTTTATTATCTTTTAGAGCACTACTTTCTAAGTAGCCATTAGAAACAAACTGAGAGGGCATTAAACTTTTGGTGAGACTTGGTAATCTGTCATTCCTCAGTCCAAATGATCATATTTTGTTTTGTTATTATTCTGAGTGAATAAAGGTTAATTGGTTCTGGAATGCCAGGGGGTGTTCTTAGGTTAACTAAACATTTAGACTCACAAGACTTCTGTAGGCCACTGTGGCATCAGTCTACTTTTTGAGTGGTGTACTCAAAAAGATCCAGGACAGGAATCGCAGCTTCCTGGGCAGTTTCAAGTATTCCCCTTCTGTGGAGCCCTTGCTACAGTCCTGCGCAGGTGGGCAGCTCAGGTGCAAAGAAGCAAATTCCACACCGGCAGGTACGAGAGCAGCCCTGACTTAGGAGCCCCACGTCCCTCAGTAGCCACATTTTCTTATAACAACTCTGCAGGACAGCTTTTCCAGGGCACCAAGTTTGGAACTCTAGGCCCCAATATTATGATTTTTTAAAAATATGTAATTATTTAAATGTATTTCAAATGTGATATGGAACTACACTGTCCAATGCAGTAACCATTACTTATAACTGGTTATTGAAATTTAAATTTAGAATTCAGTTTTTCAGTCGCACTAGCCATGCTTCAAGCAGTCAACAGCTACACTGGCTACTGGACTAAACAGTATAAGTACAGAACATTTCCATTAGCACAGAAAGTTCTATTACATAGCACTTACAAAGGTACTTTTTAGTTGCTAATATAGCACAGTAACAATGTGATATTACAATGCTTTCCCTAGCTTTTTAAGAAAGTTATTTCCCATTACATTATCATTTTGTACTTTGTTAGTGCTTTATGACTAACACAGTGTAAAACAACTAATTTTCTTTATTACTTAACTAGAAGGCAATCAATGTTTTAAAGAAACCCAATGAGGGAAGAATAGGAAATTTCACAGCTGCAGAAAAGCATAAGAAATCATCAAGTTTGCTTTAAGGGAAGACCACTAGCATTAACAATTCCTAAGAAACCTTGGAGTCACAGGGCTAAAAGACATCTAAAATGTCTAGTTGGGGCTAAGCCACAAGAGCACTGTGACATGCAAAGCTTTGCTATTTCCATAATGCTGTGGGCTCCCACAGACTCACGTATCTCCACTATGCCATCAGTCATCACGATTTACTGTAATTACTATAGTTAAAATTCTCTTTTTTCCAGTAAATATTAAGTCCTAAAAAGGCAGAAATACATACATATCCCTAGAGCCTAACACCATGCCAGGCACCTGGTAAGTTCCCTTAATGTGTTCAATAAACAATAAATAAAACAAACTCTTAGAATACTAAAAGGTGTATGAGCATATATTACTAAATAGCTCTCACACAAAGTACTGCCATAAGTCACAGCCACTATGCACAACCACACCACAAAGTCTACTGTTGACAAAGGTATGTATTTGCCTTGGTTAGGTGGCTGGTTGATGAGACAAGAAAGATTTTTCTATCTTCTTTCCATATCATTAAAAAGAAAATCAGTAACTTATTTATATTGCTGTTAAGAAATTATTTTTTAACCCTTTTTCCAACTTGAAGACATGTTAATCTAGCTAAGTAAATTAACTACGAAATCCCAGGAAATTTTAGTATTCTGTATGAATTAAGAGTGATGAATTACTTGTAAAACTAATGAAAAGTGACACAAAAAATTGTTTTCACTCTTCACTCCCACCCCCAAAGAAAAGCCCCACTGTAACAGGCTGAAATCATGGCCCTCCAAGTATGTCCATTCTCTAATCCCTGGAACCTACGATACATTAGGTTACCTGGCAAAAGGGGCTTCACACATATAATTAAGGTTAAGGCATTAATTAACGAAGACATTATCCTCGATATCCCTGTGGTCTGATCTAATACCATGGGCCCTTAAAAGCAGAAATCTTTCTCAGGTTGGAGACAGAGTGATGCAGCAGCAGAAGTTAGAGATACGTGAAGAATGGGAAGGCTCTGAGATGGTCCCATGCACAGGGACCACAGAGGCCTCTAGGAGCTCATGGAAAGCATAAAAAGGAATGTAGGCAGCTTTAGGAACAAAGACCAGGCCCCAGCTGACAGCCAGCACGAAAAAGAGGATCCCCATCCTACAACAGCAAGGAACTAAATTTGGCCAACATAAGTAAGCTTGAAAGCAGACACTTCCCCAGAGCCTGTTGTGAGGAACACAACCCCTGCTGACACCTTGAGTTTGGCCTGATGAGACCCATGTCAGATTTCTAACCTACAGAACTGTGAGATAATAAATGGGCATTTTTTTAATCCACTAAATTTGTGGTTGTTATGGCTGCAAGAGAAAACTAATACACTCACCACTTTTTATTTTACCCATATACAAAATGCTAGTGTCATTTCTAAATAGCAGGGATATTTATACACACATGTATTTATTACGCTTACGTACAGACATATTAACACGTGTGTGTGATTTTTTAAATTATAAAAGACAGTTTGATAAGATGGCTATAAAGGTTCAAATCGAGACACACTAATAAGGTTTAAAATTCACCTTTCTGAATTCTGACTTTTTCCAAGTCACTGGTTTACTTGTTAAGAACTCTACAACTTTCTTACCTGGGCAAAATGACAACTTTAGACTAACGAACTCTCCTGTATCTTCAAAGCTATACACCACCTAGTTTGCTGCTGTTCTTTGTTCTTATCTTCATCTGCTGGAAGACATCTATGCTGCAATTCCTTCTTCACGAAGTTATTACAGCATTTCATTTCCCCAGTTTACTTTGCCTGATTGTATAAAAGCTGTTTACATGCTACAATTTTTATTCGCAGGTTTATTCAACCAAAAAAGTCTAAATATCCAATCAAATGGGAATGGTTAAGTAAAAATAGATACATCTACCCTTGATTGAATATTATACAGATATTTAAAATTAGAGTCATGAAAATCAATTTTCTACTATATTACATAGTTATGATTTATTAAGTAAAAGAATTTTTAAGAAGTTTGACCACTTTAACTATCATTACATAAAAATGTGCATAGAGATTACAACAAAAGCTTGGCAGATGCGTGCGTGGTTCAGTGGTAGGAGTCTCGCCTGCCACGCAGGAGGCCCGGATTTGACTCCTGGCCCATGTAGCCCAAAGAAAGAAAACGAAAAAAGGACCTTACCAGCGGTTACATATCAGGAAGGCAGGATTTCTTTTTTTCTTCTAAATTCTATATATTGTGCTATATATTTTACAAAAAAGCATCAAATAACATTAAATTTGTAACATAATCCATATGCAGATACTGTCTTTCATAAGACTTTCTCTTTCTTTACTATCTACTTTACTAAGCTGCAGCGAATATTCCAGTGCAGCCTTGGGAGTGTGTGTGGGTATGTGTTTATAAATTTTGGTCCTCTTTCTCCGTGAAAAAATAAACTTCTTGAATTAAGGGACCACATCTATTAGCTCCTTTGCATATAATCAGAGTATCTATTATATAATAGTGCCCTTAACACAATGGGCTGATTCTAACAAAATGCCAACTCTCGACAAGTACATCTCTAAGAATGCATGAATACTTTCCAAACAGATATGAAAAAAATTATAATTTGAAGGTGATAAATAGTGGAAAAGAACATATTCTAATTTACTAATATCTTACTCGGCACCTGGAACACCTTCGCAATAATCACTGAACTAAAAGCTTGTGCTGCTGCATGTAGAGAAGGAAATAAACAGTTCCAGAGGCTGCAAACAGGTGAGGAGAAAAGAGCTAACAAACAACTGAAGCATGGGGCCCACATTAATGAGGCTTTCACTTCAGCCCTCAGCTGACGAAAGCCGCTGTCTACTAAACCATTTTCTAGCATTTATTTTCGTATTTACCACAATAGACACATGAATGCCCACACAATTTTCTAATTTCAAAATGAGTGCTAATTGAAAAACACTGAGAACTGTATCACTACGGATACTAGGAAAAGTTTTCTTACAGAGGTTGCATGTCTGATATAAAATTTGTGACAGCATACTCTTTAGAGGAATGAACAGAAACATGCACGTATTAACCAGATGTACTGCATTAGGAAAAGGAATTTTACACAAAGTAGCCTATAATAATACCAACTGAAGGAAAATGCTTACAGTATTTTAGATGATTTTAAAATAAAGGTCATTATAAACAGCTGCTTACAAATTCAGGATGCATTATAAGTTAATCCATATGATACAGTTTAAGTATTTATTGTAAGTACTTCTCTCTGCTAGCTTGTTTTACCTTTATTTGATTTCTAATTGTGCTGAAACATGCTAACAGAATGAGAAGAAAAAGTGTAACAAATACATGTTATTCTTTAATTAAGGGCAAAACATTAAATAAGAGCAACTATTCAAGTGATTTATAATATGCTGTCCCCTGTTCACCTCATATGTTGAAGTGATGAGGAAGATGCATACGCTGTGGAGAGATAGGCGTTATTTTTAAGGGAAAAAACAATCTTAGTCACACAATTAAAGTTATCAAGTGATCACATGTAGAATGTGGGCTGCAAGTTTTCCCCTCTAGTCTGACCTGTTTATACTTTACATTAATGAGATAAAAAATAGAAATAATAATCTTTAACATATACCCTTGCTAGCCTAATATCATTTTATAAATATTATCCCATGACTACCATCATTAGGATAGTAAAGGTACTTATTTGCAGTAAACTTACATTGATAGAACATATCCCAAGATCTTTACACATCTCCAAACTAAAAAATCAGCACACTACATAATTCACCCTAGAAAACACAATGACTTATAACCATGAGGATAATAATAAAGTCACAATGAGATGTAGGCTCGCTACGTAACATATCTAATGATATGAGATTTGGGGAAAGCAGAAATGATGATTTATACAAATTCTCTCTAGCATTCTTGAATTTTACATTCTTTTGTAAGTCCAAGGAAGTTTATTTCTTCCAATTGAAGAGTTCCTAGTATCAATTTTGAAAAATTGTAAAGTTTTATGAAATAATTCAGTCATCTCTTTTGAGAGGAGGGAAGGGCAATATTTTTCATTAGAAAAATCAGATTTTCTTAACAAGAACTTCCTGAGGCTCCATCACCAGCTGTTGAAATAGGGATAATGATAAATGACCATGTACCATCCTCACTGGGTTGTTCCGAGTATGCACCACAAAGCTAGGTTGGAAAGTACTTTGTAAACTCCAACCAGTGATTTCTTGGTCCCCTCTTATCCCTCTAAAATCTTGCTCCTTCCATTATTCCCTTTTATTCCCATAGTCCTCATTTCCCCCTTAACCTGTAAATATGCTCATTTTTCCAATCTTAAGTAAAAATAAAACACATTCTTGAACCATGAAGCTCATGGATGAAGTCTTCTTTCCTTCCCTGCCCTTAGAATTAAGTTCTATCAAGAGTAGCCCACACTCACTGTATCCCCACAACCTCATTTCTCATGTATTCCTCTACTCCTCACAGGGCTCAGAATCGCACCCCTACCATTACAATGTTGAGTCTGAGCCTCCAGTGGCACCCCGTGCCTAATCCAACTGGCATTGTGTAGTTCTGACCTGACTTCCCTAGTGCATTTTACAGTGTTTACCATCCCTTTTTGAAATCTTTCCTGAGCATCTTTGATGCCACTGTCCTTTTGTTGTGTTCCTTTTTCATTCAAGATTCCTCCCTGGTATTTTTACTGATTTCTCTTTTAACTCATCATCCACCTTCCCCATTGCCTGTTACCAGTCACTTAAACACTGATATTCTGTGGGTTCCATTCAGGGCCATTTCCCCTTTTTTTGTCTCTCTATACTCTCTCCCTAAGTGATTTCAACCATTCTCCTGATTTTAACCACCGCCTATACGGTGATGATTAGCAAATGACTCCCCGGTATAAATCTCACTCTTCTGCTGCTTACTAAACATTCCCCACATTTGTCCCACAGGCATCTCAAGCTTAAAATTGGTGAAACTACTGAAACCATCTAAGCAACCATATTCATTCCCTAATCCCCTTGTCTTCCTTCCTTTATTCTCCCTCTTAGTTAATGGAACATCATTCCCCAAGTGAGATTAAAGTTCAGTCTAATCTGAGCACCCACTGTGAGCCACTACTGTGCTAGAATGTACGGAAACCAAAACAAGTAAATCATGGCCTCATTATTTAAGGAAATAATTCCATGTGGGAGGCAGTTCAATAAAACATGTACTTTGTGTTTAATTCTGATTGAAAGTTTACAAATTTTGTAACTTGTTCAAGCGCCTCTCAGATGAAATCAAACCTGTTAACTCCTTGAGAACAGAGATTGTGTCTTATTTTTTTATTCCAGGCACATAATTGGTAGCCAGTAACTGATGAGTGGATGGATGCTACTAATGAATAGAAATAAACTTGTACTGCCAGAAAATACTGAAGCAAAATGTCTTTCTGTGCTTAATTTAACTTTTAACTAGAGAACTGGGTTCAACCTGGACAAGAAATACCTGGATAAGAACCTGGATAAGAAAACCTGGACACATCACTTCTGCATTCTCAAAATAATATATATTGTTAAGCAATATTCTAGATTATTAGGTTGGCAAAGTGTTATGCTAATTCTCTGAGAGTGTAAGTCCTGTAAAATTATTTGAGAATTTCTCTATTTCGATTTTTTTGTTCTTTCAGTCATACCTATGGCTGAGCTATTTCAATTTTTACAGGTATTTGTATCATCTTCCAAATTAGTTTTATTGACAAATTTAATTAAAATGCTACTCATCATTCTTCTTTCATCATTAGAGGCACTGAACAAAATGAGACCTAATAATGATCTCAGTCTCAGCCTCCTAATGTCCATCCCCCTCTAAGTAACATTTAAATTACACAGTTCATGCAAATCAATGATGATCTTTCCTAACAAGATTATCACTAGAATCTTTCAAACCAAACAATATTCTTTCCTATTTTGGCCTAAGCAAAAGGAAAATAGAAAAACATTACATCTAGACAGCCAAAAGAGACAATTCAATATGCTTGAGAGGAATATCACAAGGTTACTTTGTAGAACAGGAAGTGTCAAACTACGCACATCAGCTGCCACCCTACATACAGATGTCTCTGACATGGTAATAAAATGAGAAACCATTTGGTTTAATAATAATAAAAAAGCAACATCAGTTGGTGCATATTACATGTAGCATCTAGCCCCCGTTGCCTAGCAACCAGTCCTGAGTGAACTCCACAGAGAATAAAAGCCCTAAATGAATGTACAGTTTGTGCAAGTTTCAAGGACTCCAAGAGATGTGTCAGTAGTTAATCTAAATTCTAGTTGGCAATTACCATACTGAGATGGAGAAAGGAAAATCCATCATTATCTCACAGAATCAACTGTGCTATTAACTAGAGTTGAGATTCCACCCTTTAGGTTTATACTTTTTGAACCAGTGGTTTAGGGGAAAAAACTGTGACAATATGATTTATAAATTACAAAAACTTTATGCAGAAATAAACAACAAAATATCACTAATACAACTTGCATTCATTCAATCAACAAAATATATAAACAAATACCTATCATGCACTAGATACTGTCCCAGCTACTGGAAATACAAGTAAGAAAGTCACTTCATAAGCTCTAAAGTAGTTCACACTATAATGGAGAAATCAGACAGTAAGCAAACAATAACAATATCATAAATTCTGTAATACAGAGATAGACATGGGATATTATGAAAACACCTATAAAAGGCATCCGATTCAGACTGGTGGGGAGGGACCTGAATGGTCAGGGAAAATTTATCAGAGGAACTAACACTTGAGCAGAGTAATAAAGGACAAGCAAAAGTTAGTCATGTTATAGGAGATGGGGAGAATATAAAAATATATTGTATCTATATTTGGATATATAAAAACATGTGCATATTTATATACATTTAAAATATATTTTAAATATATAGTATATTTATGTAAAATACATTTACATATTTATTTTAAAATTATATGTATCTAAAATCTAAAATTATATTTATATATATCTAAAATACACACACACACACACACACACAAAATAGAAGTGGCAGAAGGAAAAATATTTTCAAGGACAAAGAAGCAAGCAAGCATTAGAGGAATTTCCTGGCATTTAGTGAAGTCAGGGTCCCAGGGCTGAAAGAGGAGTTCAAAGAGAGAAATAGGCCAGGCCCCTTCCAGAAGAACTTCATATGTCAGGCTAGAATAAAATTGGGGAGGTAGAGATGGGTTTTAAGCTGAGGAATAATATCATCACATATGGCAATGATGTGAAATATTCTAGAAAGGGCAAAGCAGGAGTCAAGAAGAACAGACAAGATATTATTACAGCAAGAGAGATACTCAAGAGAGAGAATCGCCAACAGATTTAAATGGGTGTGGGGAAGGGGTTGGGCCAGAGACTCAAACATGATTTCTGGGTTTCTTAACTCACTAACACAGAGCTCTAGGAAATTTAACAATTATGCGTATAATATATGTGCTACTTAGTGCCTGCTGAAATATTAGTCTGGACCCCCTCCTTTCCTCCCACCCCAACAAAGCAATTATATACTGGTTAAAAAGTAGCTGTCTGGGAAGAAAAAGTTACTGAAGAGGAAAAAGAAAAGGCAAGGGGAGGCAGGAGGAAGAAACAAAGAAAAAATAAAGAAAACTAAGAGATACCAGAAAGTAAAATCTATCCAAACTTCTGAATGAGAAGTGGTATTTCTGAGTTTAAAAAGAATTTTTAAAAACCACAAAAGAAAAAAAACAGTATTGCTGCTTGACTACATAAAACTTGAAAATGCAGGTATGTTGACTAATACAATAAAAAAAAATTTGGAAAAAAAACTTTGTAACAAATACAAAAAAGAGTTACTATCCTTTACATCTAAAGCCCATAAGACCAAATAAAATTAGAGATAATACCAATAAGTGAACAAAGAATACAGTTAATCCCACTCCAAAATAAGAATGAATAATAAAATGTCTACAAATCATTCTTAATAATAATCAATGAAATGTATATGATCACAATAGTATCTCTATGACTAACCTATTAGCATCTGTTTTGGCTACCCTACCTTGTCCAGGGTATAACAACATGGCAGTCTTATACAATTTGATACTATAAGTAAAATAAGGTTTTGCTTTCGAAAAAGAAAAATATAAATACACACACATATATTTAATATATACACACATGCACACTTCAATCTGTAAAATGGTTCACATTCTTTGAAAAAGTAATTCCAATTCTGAAAACCTATCCCAAGGAAATGATCTAAAATACAGATAAAGGTTTATGTACAACACTGTTTATGGTAGGGAAAAGAATTGGAAATGGTATAAATGCCTTCCAAATGGAGATGAATATACTATAGTACAGCCATACAAGAAATTATCATGTAGTCACCAACAATGTTTTTAGAAAGATTTTAATAATAGGAAAAAAATCTTATAATGTTTATAAAAAAATGGAAAAAGTAGCAAATCATATAAAGTATAATTTCAACACTGGGTTTTAAAAGCATAAAGGGGAGAAATATTACTTTTGAGTAGTAATGATGGGTTTTTCCTTTTCCTCTCCTCTAGTTTCTGTTGTTTTGTTTTTTTAAAATAATCAGGCTACGTTATTTTTGTATTTAGAAAACAAAATGTCACCCATTTCATCTATCCCCTATAAAAGTAGGCCTTAGAGTTTTGTTTTTAAGTTAACAGCTCATTCGAGATCTTTCTGTACAGTTCAACATTTCTACTAATTTTAATTTAAACTTAACAAGTAATTCTGTACATTGTTGAATTAAAAGAGCTGTTTGGCCATATGTGATGTGTTACTCTAATGCTAAGGGTAACAAGTATATTGTATTAAGGGCTTCAATTTGAATAACAGAATTAAAGCAAAAAAAAAAATTTTTAAGTTTTTAGTTATTAAAGGAGTTTTAACCACTTTGATACACTTTAGTCACTTTAATGCACTGGATTTATAAGCATAACAAGACTGTGGCTTTGTAGTACCTGAGGTGGTTGAGCAGAGGCTGAAGTCTTTCATCAGACTGCACAGCAGGCAAGGACCTGGCTGTTAACTAAAAGCAGAGAAGACAGTTAATAAAAACAGCAAAGGCCAAACACTGAACATATTTGAATACTGAATGCAAAACAGGGGCAGGGGGAGAGGCAGGGAAGTCGTACTTAAAATGTTTGTATTTTTTAAAATCAAAAAAGTATATAAAGAGCTGATGTATTATATGATTTAACGCTCATTACACGGCTCTAAGGGCACAGGATGTGTCACTGAGTTTAGAAGAAAGAGGTAAGCCAAACAAAGAGTAAGAAGAATAAGAGTGTCCATCCATGTTCATGAAAAAGCCTCTACTCACGAAAATATTACCTTTGTAAATAAAAATGAAAAAATTTCTAAACGTTAAATGTATAACAACCAACCTTACAGCACTGAATCCCAAGATGATGAAGAAATTGAGGAGAGGCACTTTCATTTATAGCTAAAGCACCGTGACCCTGGTTATGTGCAGATGTGCGTGTGTGTGTATTCCTTCATTTTGACAACCACATTACTATAAGGAACCAAGAACATCCATTAAGTATACAAAAGCAATCCAAAGTATTTAATATTGAGATATGATCTCAAATTGACTTAGGAAATAAAAAGTGAGAGCCAAGGCCATATTGTTAAATACTGTGCATCAAGTTGACAGACTATCATGAAAATGTGAGCTTCTGATATATTTTATGGCAATAATGTTACTTCTACATATCTCCATTTTCCTCTCTGTTCTTAAGAGAATGCCCTCTTATAAGAATTTGACACAAATAAATTAAAGACATTCATTCAAAGTAATCAAATAATTTGGGGTAAAGTTAAAACATCAAAACAAAAATAAAAGATGTATCTCTCTTGGATTCAATTATGATCAAAATAGTTCTTGTATCCTACGAATCAATCATTTGAAAATCCGTGAAAAAGAACCTTAAGCCACAAACTGAAAGATATCCTTTGGTTATATATTGGCTATCCTCTCTCTCATTTTTTTATGTTATTTAAAATTTCTTGATAATGGAAAACAGACATTTAACTCAGCAAACCTTTTTGATATTATGCAAATAAAAATAAAATCATTTAAAAATGTCTAATAAGTGTATCTGTGAAAAAATGTTCACCAAAATGCCATACATGAAGTCATTTTTGTTGTATCTAATAATACTGGAGAAACTTTCCCAATTTTGTCCAACAGCCAACACATGTCAACAAAGTTACTGACTCATTTAAAATACCATAAAGTGAGACAATTAGTCTGCTGCAATTTTAGCACAACCAGACTTTCAGTATCCCTGAGAAATGTTAAGTCTAGTATTTCATAACATATAAAATGCTATCAAGGTTATCAAGTTTTAGAAACAAAGCACTTTAATACTTTAATGTTCCTTGTATTTGTTAATGTCAAATCACGTTACAAAATGTCACTTTCATTGTTCAAGAGATTTCATGTCTGGGAACCAAAGCTATGGTCTAAAAAGATTAAAATGATTCATCTAGATATTCCAAAAGTTAATTCTCCGAAAACAGAGCAGACTAGGCTTTTTCAGTCACTTTTGTTAATCTACATAGCATGCTTTCTAATCAAACTGTCTTTTCTAAACAAAAGCAAACAAAAACACCTCAGTAACAGCAAAATATTTCTCAACATCTGTTCATTCCATACAGGAAACATTTTTTCAAATCTATTCCTTCATTGTAACCTCTACCTTCATTTCCTTTTTCCTAAACTATTAATACATCTCCACTGTTATTTCTGCCTCCATTCTTGACCTTTCCGTAATTTATTCTCTATACCAAGGTCAGAGTGAAATTCTCAAAATGAGCATTAATCACTCCCATAATTAAAATCATCTAATAATTCTCTTAGGTTCTCAGGCTAAAGTTATTACATTGGTCTTTCACCAGACATTTCCTTAAAATATTCCTTTTTGGTTGCATTACTGAAACACTAGGCACAGCATGAGTGCCTGTCTACACAGCTGCCAATTCCACAAGACACAATCGGAGCATAATCAGGTAGAAATTTGCCATAGCTCAATTTCTGTAACACATGTGCTCAGTGATTTGAGTCCCTCCCCATCCTCACTCCTTCCAACTTACTTTCAAGTCTGAATCTCTGGCAAGACTGATTCCTAAACCAGAGATCAATGCTCTGAGCAAAATTACTTCAAGGAAGATTTTGAGTTTTCCAAAGGTTTTGTTTTCAGCTTCTAAAACAATTAGCATTTCAAAAAGAACATGTATCTCTTCACCTTAAGGAGATGAAGTAATAAAGCTATTCCACAGCTCTTTAAAGTGGCAAACCCATCTGCTAACCTTTTGCTGACAGAATGTGAACTTCATTTTAGGGACTGCTGGCTCCATCGTTTCTTCTGAACTTTCTCTCTGAGCTAATGTAGTTACTACTTGCATTCACTGGACTAAGAGGGGCAACTACATCCCTAACACTTGCAACGTAACATGTTTTTAATAAGTATTTATTGAATATGTGTGACAAATTCAAGAACTTAAAACTGTGTAATTTCATTCATTGATAAAAATGAAAGTATATGTCTATGTTTCATAGTTAAAGCTTTTCAAATTCCTGCTTTGAGCAAAACTAAATCTAAACCAAAACTAAACTAAATCAGTTATCAGCCTTCCAAGAAAGCAATACACTATCATAACAAGATTTTTAGCAGTAAACATTTTTAGCATTTCCTCTACAACCTGAAAGAACTCTCTATCTAGGTTAAATAGACTATGGTTTCTAAATATGTTTTAGTACTTTTTTTCTTTTTATAGAAAACACAACAATGTCCTTGACACATAAATCACCAAGAAAGAAAGAGAAATAAGATCTATCACAGTTTACATCTGTGAAGCCTAAATGGCTTGTCTGAGTTAGGGCTATTTCATGGGAACCATCATAAAAGTCAGCATAACTTATAGCTTATTTCTTATGATTGTTGAGAGGTTAGAGGTGAGTTAAGATTCCTTTCATTATTAAGAATATATTTAACACACTGAATTAACCAATACAGAGTCTGTGCTGTTTTTAGACAAGTATAACAGATTACTCTTAAATAAATCTCATTTTAAAGATTAGTATCATTGAGTAAATCTTTCATTTTGACATATATTTGGGCATAAAAATGATAACGTATTTTACCAACTAATAATCCTCTTTAAATGCCAATAAACATCAGATAAATTCAAAGTCACAAGAGAGAAAACAGAGGCTAAAGGTTACCGGTCCAACCTTGTCATTTTATGCACGAGGCAACTGGGTTCCTCAAGCCACAAGCAGCTAGTTGCTGGCATGCACGCAGAGTCTATGCTAGCAGCTGAGATCTGGGCCCACGTACAGGGCACTGTCCCCTGCCATATTACCATTCAGAGCACTCCATACGATGCATGTGAATTGGCCAGAAGCCTTTGCCTGATTCCAGAGGCGTTCTGTCTCCTTCTATTCCCTCAATTCTCAAAACAGGACAGCAATCTCCAAGATTCGCTTCACCCATGAACTTTGTAAAGATTCCCAAACTTTTGCATGAAAGGTTCCTTCACATCATTTGAGACTTGATTCAAATGCCACTTGCTCACTGGGCCTTCCTTAACTACCCTTGACAAAGCAGCTGGTATTCTGTTACTCAGGAATCTCACGACATTTCTCACTACCTGAAATTACTTTATTAATTTTCTCTCCTCACAGGAATATAAGCCCCATCAGGGCAGGAACCTTTTCTGTCTTGCCACCACTTTCCCCCCACTGTTTTGAACAGCATGTGGTGTAGCATACAGTAGGCACTCAATAAATACTGTAGAGTGAATGTAAGGTTCACCACTCTCAAATATTTCCAATAGAGTCATGAATTTAGAAAGGTGTAACCTAGACACTGTCCTGCATTTCTAATGTTTTCATTAGTAAACATGATCTATCAACTAGAGGGGCCAAACACATTTCTCCTTTCATTTCGAGGTAAATGGAATATCTAAGTCCTTTCATTAAAAGGTCAAGTGTTCCACCATGCAATGCAGTTGAAACAGGGACTTCCTAATTCCAAGGAAACAAGTAGCCCAAAACTAGCAGTCCGAAACCCTAGGGATATATTATAACTGGCACTATCAAAAAAGTAACCATGACATAGTTCCTTCCTTCTAATCTGTGTCTTTTTGGTGAGGGGTACAGAGGTTGGTCACTAAATGATAGCTACAAATAAAGCAGAAATATCAACTAAATATATATTTTTCCAACATTAAAACTGTAAACACATAAAGTTCAATGTGAACTTTTTCATGGGTGTTCAAGTGAACACCCATTAAAAAAAACCTAACCTGCCAAGACTGAGACTCCTTCAAAAATTTATAGAAAATAAATAAGGAACAGACATAAATGTGACTCTATTCAAATAAGACTCAGACCAACGTAAAGAAATGGGCTTTGTCATTTAAATCACAACGCTAAAATTAAAGTGTGTGTTTAAACACCTTTCATTATTTCTAAATAAATAAGTTGCAGTTTCTGGTAGGTTAGTTATTTTGAAAGACAGTTCAAAATATTTGTCTGAAAACACCCCCATCCCAAAAGAACACAAATTTTACAAAATCTGATATCTAAATAGTAATAAGAAGATTAACTTACACAAGGATGGAAAAATCTGGACATAAAGCATGCTTGGTTCTCTTATCTTTTTGAGAGTAAAGCAAACACAGAAAATACTTTCTTCTCAGACTTTTCACTTGAATTAGATACCTTTAATATAGCTAAAAATAAACTTGATTAGCATGGAAAAGTGATTTTTAGAATTACATAATTTATTTAATATTACTTAAAAATTGCAGTAAGAATCAATTTTAGTAGAATCTCAGAAAAGCAAAAGGAAAGGGGACTAAGAACAATTAAAACTTCAATTTCATCAGGGATAGTTTCTCCCTTTTCTTAAATTAAAACGAAATGTTTTGAAGCAAATATGACAATATGCTAACATTGGTTAATTCTTGGAGATAAATGCATGAATGTATGTTATACTATTTTGCACGCATTTAGCATTTGAAGTAGTTCAAGAGAAGGGAGGACTGATTCTCAAGTGTGTGAGGAATGGCTTGGAGGAGGGCAAGCTAAAATAGAGGCAAGGAGATCAATTAAGAGGGTGGTACATGCAGTGCTCCAGGGATCCAAGATGAAGAACCAAATTATGGTGGAGGCAGAAATGACAGAAAGGAAGATATGAACATGAGAAATATGAAGGAGGTGGAGTCCAAGAACTCTGTTTTAGTCAGAACTCTGACTAAAAGAGGACGAGAGGATATAGAGGACATGCAGGTAGGTAGATGGTTCTATTAATTGCAAGATAGTGGCTACAGAAGAGGAAGTTGAGAGGAAGAGGGAAAGTTATTAGTTAAGACATGCTGAATTTGAGGTATTTTTGAATATCCAAAAGGCAACTGAATATAAATATATGTATCTAAGAGCCCAGGAGAGGATATGGGGCTAAAGATTTAGATTCAAGTGTTATCAGCAAACAGGTAGCAGATAAAGCCAGGCACTGGCTAAAAGTTCCCATATTATACGCAAAAAGCAGAGATTAGGAACAAAGCATGGAAGACCAACTGTCGTGGACTAGTAGTAGCTTATTAAAGCACTGTGTTGAGGGTTCATTCTGTAGGAGAGAAAAAGTACTACCTTTCCTTCCCATCACTAGATTCATGACTGAGACCCCTTATAACAAAAGATAAATTAACAAGAGAAAAGCACACAAATTTATTTAGCGTAAGTTTTATATGACGTGAGAGCCCTCAGAAATGAAGACCAAAAGAAACAGGGAACCCTGCATATTTTTATGGACAGTCATGCAGAATTGAGGGACAAAAAGGCCTATTTGTTCAGATTCTTCTCTGTGTCCTTGTCTCTTTAGAAATAAGGACATTCTCTTCTCCAGATACAGGGAGGGCACCTCAGTAATGAAGCTTTTATGACCTATTTCAGGAGGATGTCAGCCAGGTTTTGTGGCCTGTTTCAGGGGAGAAGGGGTGAGAAGGTGAGGGTGACCTGAGTGTAACCGCCCTGCTTCTGTGGTTTCCTCAAACGCCAAGGTGCCACGGTGTGGAGTAGCATGTCCTAAGCCCCATTAGTTCCAAGCCACGTCCAAGAAACAGTACAGGATTAATTATCATCGTCTGCTCTGGAGAAGAAATGTGAGATTAAAGGAATGTGCCACGTATGCACCATCCTTAGTTGGTGCAAGATGATGAGAGAAATAAGGAATTTTGTCAATAGACTCAAAAGTTTTGTAACATTGCTTTTAAGCAATTACACATTAGAAGGAGAGCACAACCAGTAGCTCCTTTAATTTAACTCTTTTGTTGCACACCTAGAATAAATGAATTTCACCTTGTGAAAAAATGTTCCAAGGAAAGCACTCTGCCTCCGGCTACGAAGCTGACTATTGCTCTTAAAACCCCTGAAGGAGATTTTGCTGTCAGCCAGTTGCTATTTCAAGGCAGAATTTTTTTAAAGGGATTGATAAGGGGCCTGTAGGAAGAAAATATTTTTCGTGATTTTCTTCTTCAAATGATGGGCATGAAGGGAGGAAACAAGAATACACAAGGACGTAAATACATCAGCAAATACGGTAAACGGTCCTTAAAGAGTCAATAGACATTTTGAAACCAAAGGTGGTTCAATCAGTTGAAAATGAAGAACAAGAGGGTGGCTTCTTAAAATAATAAATCCCTTCTCTCTGAATTGTTCACCCAACACTGGCTAAATTAAAACACATAAAAATGACAGGAAAACAATGCTCACTTGGAAAATATTGCTCAATTTTGTTCTCTGGTGTTTTCACACTCTACCACTCACTTCAGCTTCCTCCCAAAACTCAGGAGGAATGACAATATCCACTAATATCGAAGTTGTCCCTTAAAAGAAATCCAAGATAGGTAATCGGCACAATTTAGGTCCCTTCTTTTTATATAATATTGTTCTACTCAAAGAAGCACAACAATACTCTGTCAGTGATTTTAGGGCAGTGGCACTTATTATTTACAAATGACAGAGATAAGTAAATAAATATTATTTATTATTTAAAATGACAAGAATGAAATTTAGGGTTTTTTTAATGACAAACAAATGGAATATTTTTCAAAATGTCTTTACATTCTCATTTCATACAAGATTTGAGATGGCTCCTACTGCATCTTATAACTCGCTAAGAGTATCAACTCAAAATTGAGAATGCCAACCCTTTTCTACTAAATTAAAAATGCATAGATTTATGTATGTATTTTAAGAGACAATTTATAGATTAAGAAAATAAGTTTTTAAAACCAAACGGCAACAATTTATTTAAACAGACTTCACAGTAACAGAAAGATACAGCTTTAGAGAGAACAGATTGTTCAACAGAACTATCTTTTTTATTACTGGGACCAAGGCAGATGTCAAATAAAATTAACTTTTACAAGCAGCTGCTCTTTTAACTTCATTGATTTTAACAACAGAAAATCCTATGTCTTTTTGAAGTACATTTTCTTATAATAGCAACGGGTCCCAATTACAAACCCCAAACTGTGAGATTCCACATTACATTTCCCCTTGCTCCTGGAACCAAATTTGTCCTCCAGTTTCATGTTCTCCCTTGGCAGGCTGAGATGCTATTCATCACTAATCATAACAGTCTGGTCCTTGGATGCCCACAGCACTTTCTGGTTTCCAGAGGGCTCTCACACACATTATCTCACTTGATCTTCACAACAGAGGTGGTTTCGTTAGCACAATGCTTCAGTACATGGAAATTTCTCTATCAGCTGGCTACAAACATGATTTTCAATATGTAAGCTTTAAAAACCGACCAACGACCTTGTCAAGCAAAACGCATAGATTCCATTTGAGCTCTAAACATGCCCAAGTAGTTTAATTTCCAAAGAATATTAAACAGTGCAGAGTTAACAAGATATTTCCAGTTCAGGGCTCTGGATGATATGAAGAACTGAGGAAGCAAACCTGGGAATAGTGCGAGCAGACATCCCAGTGCTGATTTTGATCATGAAACCTATGGTGTGAAAAGAAGCTTGTTATTCAAAGGCTAACCCAAGCACCTTACTGATGCTGTACATAATTTAGAAATGTAAAACAATTGCTTGAGCAAGAAAAAAGGTATAAGAGATATGCAGTAATAAATGTACATGGATCACTGAATTTTCTCCCTTGGTATAAAGCACCCATAAAATCATTTTACTTTTAGAATACTCTGATAATTTTTGGTTCAAAATTCTTAAGCTACTAGAGCAAGCAGTTTCACAATTAGATTTATCATAAGCAAAACAAAGATCCGGCAAGTGGAATTCAACATGTTTTTTTGTTTCTCATGTTGGCACCCAAGAGACTAACTGTCAGCCTTTTCTTTGGCCTCTTGAAGGATTGTTCTCAGGGTTTAAGGGTGCAGCAACACAGCTAGCATTCCTCATGTTTTTACTACATGCGAGAGTTCTAAACAGACTCTAATCCTCACAATATCCCTAATTGTGATATTATTCCTGAGGCCCCAGGTTTATTAAACTGTTTGGCTGAAGGTGCCCACAACATCCAAGGAGAGTAAAACGATGGCCTTTATGCCCTAATCATCGACTTCCTTTGGTCTCATGTCGTTATCTAAAGAAATGTAGACAAACATGTTCTTGGTTTCAACATAAAAATAATGTTTAATTATTTTACCACTGAGTAAAACAGTGCCATTATTATCCTATGGTTTTATGTATTCCCTAGTATATTTAGCCTCATATATCTGGCCATCTTATTACTTTAGAAAACATATGACTACATTTTTACTCCTTACAGCCCCTCTAAGAGAAGTATCTAGTGGTACAACTGGGTTTGGGAGTTGGCTGAGATGATTCTGGGTCTTTTCACTGTGTCATTTCATGTGACTACCACAATTCAGAGAGACCTGATGTTTGTTTCAGCCAAAAATCTTTATAAGCAAAGACTCTAAGAACCATTTAAATTCCTAGATTTTTCAATGACTTAATAAATTTGTGAGGCAGTAACTGAAGTTCTAAAGTTCCTTATTCATTATTATTGTATTTTCATTCATCATTTTTGTCTTCTAAAACATCTATACCATATTTACCTAAATATACATTTGTCAATTTCTTATTTAATGTAAGAAAAAAACCCTTGTCTGGGTTTTCCAGAACCAAACTGTTCCTTTACTGTTTATTGTACATATGAATCTTGAGCAAAATCTTATTATGTGGAAGTTTCTCATAAAACTTCCTAAATATGCACATAAATTCTACTATGTGCACTGGAGTTGCCAACTATATCTACAGGCTTCTAGTAAATGCTTAAAAGACTGCCCAGACAGAATAGTGGCCTTCACAGTGCATGTTGTTTATCTTCTATAAGCAGTATAGGCCATGATTCTTTTAACTTCCTGCTGAATACATTCACTGTTATAAATGCCAGACATGTAAACTGCCTATTACGCTAGCAATCTTATCTAAAGCTACTATGACATGGTGTACCACTTGTAATGCTGGAAACTTTAAACATAATCTATTCTGCACTACACTTAAATATTAACACATTGTTTATTAAATAATCTGGGCTGGGCGCGGTGGCTCACGCCTGTAATCCTAGCACTCTGAAAAGTGGAGGCGGGCGGATTGTTTGAGCTCAGGAGTTTGAAACCAGGCTGAGCAACAGCGAGACCCCGTTTCTATTAAAAATAGAAAGAAATTAATCGGACAACTAAAAATATATAGAAAAAAATTAGCCGGGCATGGTGGCACATGCCTGTAGTCCCAGCTACTCGGGAGGCTGAGGCAGAAGGATCGCTTGAGCCCAGGAGTTTGAGGTTGCTGTGAACCTAGGCCGATGCCATGG